>PVLA01016836.1:0-19386 GCA_004027455.1 Hydrochoerus hydrochaeris
TTGATACAAAGAAAGAAAAACATAGTTCAACCCAAATTGTTCCTTAAATATAATTTAATATTTTTAAAAATTCAGTAATGTTTTCAAGAGTTATTTTAATGTTTACAGTGTTATTTATTTTTTCCTTAGGGTAATAGGGGTGGTGAATCTTTTAATGCATGTTTCACCATCAAAGACTATTGATTTGAAACCAGGTGAGAGACTCAGCTGTGAGAATCTCTAAGCAGGGTTGGGCTCAGGCCTCATTGCTCAGCAATGAGATGAGGTGTGCAAAAGGAGGGAAAGAACTTTAGTCTGGCAACTAAGCCAGCAAAGGCAGACCCAAGCTCATGAGTAAGGTGCTCAGGGACAACCTGGGGACTTCTGGATAAGTGCAGCAGAGGCAAGTCTTGGGAGTCTCACTGCTAGGTAGTGTGCTCAGCTTGCACAGTAATTATCCTGGCTGGGGTCTGGCAGAGCTGTAGCTTGGACTGGATCTGTGACCTGGCTGAGAGGAGCCCTCATGACCTGAGAGTACAGTCCAGCTCCCAGGAGAGCAGGGCTCCTGCTTGGGGGGGCAGCCTTAGCACTGTCATGGGGTTGGCCACTCTTACTCTAGGGTGACTGCCCTTTGAGGACTGTAAACATTCATGCTAAACAATCCCATTATGATGGCATATTTTTTTAACCATAGCAAAATGTTTGACCATGGGTGCCCTATAAAACAGTAGGTTTCTTTATGTAAGGATTGGGGGGCTGCAAGTCCAAGATCATGTGGCTCCTTCAGCTCAGCCCTGTGGTGGAGGTGATGGCAGTGGCATTGTGGAGACAGTGCTTTGAGAGGGAGGTCTTGGGGAGACAGGAAGCACAGACAGATCTGGAGGTCAGGTTCTGTGAAAACAATGTACTCAGGAGGGAGTCACCTGATCTCATTATTAGGGGCAGTTCCCAGAAGTCCTATCCATGACCCAGTGAAGAAAGCCTCACAGCTTAAAGATTTCATCACCTCAATACCAGTGCCCTGAGAAAAAGTTCAGTATGTGACTGACTGAGGGATGAACCACACCCAAAACAGAGCAATGTTTATGCTCCTCTCATATTTCCATTTTTGAAAAATGGATTCTCCAAGAAATTTAGTGTGTTACAATATATGTTGATATCCTGTTACTTTTATAATTCCTCAGAAATAAATGTTTTTTTTTTTTGTTTAGGAATCATACATTTTACCCTTTGTGTACCATGACATTTTGCCACATTTAATCATGATTTACTTAAACATTGCTTTGTTTGACATCTAGATTGCAAATATGTTTTTCATACATGCTAAATTGCTTGTAAATTGCCACATTAAATTTTTATTCTCAATTTTAATGGGAAATTTCTTTTAAAAATTAGCTATTTTTTCATTTTTCTGTGTAACACTTCAAGCTTTTCTTAAAATGACAATTACTTTAGTTTCATTTAAATTCACATTTTCTGTTTCCATATTTTTACAATTATTTTTATCTCCAATTGCTTGCTCTGTTTAAAGATAATTTTAACAGAATCACTTCTACTTTTTTATACTATTCTGAATATATTCTCATTTAAATTAATGCTTATAGTATCAATAATCTTGTTTCACACTCTTCACTTAGAAGAATTTTAATGCTTTGTGGGGTGGTCCATTTCTTCAGATTCTATCATATGAGTCTTTAAATTTCCACGTTGTTATGGCTCCTGTCTAGATGTCCCCCAAAGCCCCATGCAGTCAGAGGTAGTGCTTTTCCAGAAGTGGCTGAGTAGAGAGTGCATGCAATGGGATTGATTTATGATGCGATGCTGGGTTCAAGGGCAATACAATTAAGGGTGTGAGTGCTAACCACCAAAAGTAGCCTGGATAAAAGGTCAATGTTAGGAAGTGGTGTGGTTATCCCTCATTGTTTTGCTGTCTTCTGTCTGCCATGCACTGTCTTCTCTGGTGCTTGTCTGCTGTTACAGCCTGTCTTGGATCCAGCTGATTATGAACTGAAAACTTTGCAAAATGTGAGTTAAATAAACTTTTCATTCCTTAACTTGTAGGTGTTAAGTATTTTGTCTCAGAAATGGGAACAATAACTCATACAGAAGTTGGTACCAGAGAAGTGGGATGTTGGTGGTGACTATACCTGACTTTGTAGTTTAGGAGTGTTTGAGCTAGCCTGTGGAAAGGGGAAGAGTTAGGAAAGATTTGGAGTTGCAAGATGAAAAAGTAGACCTGGAACCCCTGAGGTTATACTCCATATGAGACTGGTCAGAGCTCCTGAAACAGAATGCTGACAGAAATGTTGCCAGTAAAGCCAGAGCTAAGGAGGTTTCTGCTGTAAGAAGGACTGGATTGGAGAAGTAGCTAAAGATAGCTGATCAGTGAGCAACAAAATACAAAGCCTCCCAGGAGAAACAACTCATATGCCAGAATAAAACACCCTGGAGAAACCCAGATAGAGGGAGATTGATCCTCTTGACACAGGAAGAAATTAAAATGTAAAAAAGCTCATCAAACATGTCAGGACTACAACTGAAACAGCTAAACATTATGGAACACAGGATTTTTGCTACAATCCACCAAGTTTGCACTGGCCTGAAAAACCACCATCTTGAGTCTGTGCTGGCCAGCTGGCAGAGCTGTCCAAATTCATTCCCGCCACCACTCACAGGAACCACAGCAGTGCTGAAGTTGGAAGTTGCTGAGCCCAATGTAGAGCAGAGCCGGTGAAGGGACCTTCATTAATCCATGGTCAGTACTGGGAATGAGATGCCCCCCACAGGAAGGGCATGACCAAATGGGTGATGCTTTGGAATCGGGCAGGAGGAACCTGAACTGGGAGCAACAGTGACTTCAGTTGGTTGATCCCTCCCCAGAGTATATTCATGGGATTTGCTTGGACTGGGCCATGCCCCTTGCTGGAACCAAATGATCCATCCCAAATCAATTCCCTATACCTAACACACACTAACCAGGTGAAGACCCCTAAAGTTTGGCTGGCCCAATTGGGAGGGGCAAGCAGGAGAGGGTGGAGGTCCCTCCCCAGCATGCTTAGAAGGAACCGTGGCCAACAGGAAAGGAGGCTGGAATCTGCACTGTAACCTATGTGGATGAAGCTGGGACCATGACAAGAGAGAGAGGCAAGAGGAGGCCCCCTGCCCAGAACCCTGAGTGCAATGATCCAAGAGAAGGAAAAACAAGGGAGACTGAGGGTGGCAAACATGCAACATCAGACATGGCTTCAATAGACATTAAGAGATATCTTCAGGACCTTGTAGATGAGCTTAAAACTGAAATATTAAATCAGGTAAAGCAAGATATGAGTAGAGTAAGTAATAAAAGAAATTCTCTCAGGAAGTTACAGACAGACAGAAGAAAGGAGGAACACACACACAAAAAGAGAGAAACATTTGATAAAGAATATAAAGAAATTATAGAATACATGAAGCAGGTACAAAGAGACTACCATAAAATTAAAAACTCCATTGAAAGCTGGCAAAACACTTTAAAAGAAACTAAGCAACTATCAAAACTTGAAGACAAGTTTGCAATGTTTGATCATGAAAGGAAAGAGCTCTTAAAAGTAACAAGGAAACAGGCAGTAACAATACAAAGGCTAAAAGATGACAAGGGAATCTACAATTTAAGAATAAGAAATGTGAACAAAGAAGCAGGAATACATACAGGTGAATTACAAAGGCTATTCATGGAAATAATTATGGAAAACTTCCTAAGCATGGGAAAAGAAAATGACATTCAGTTATGTGAGGCATACAGAACTCCAGCCACCTACAAACAAAACAGAGCTACACCCAGACATATAATAATCAAGATACCAGAAATTCAATATAAAAACGGAATATTAAAAGCCATCAGAGAAAAGAAACAGATTACCTATAAAGCTAAGCCCATCAGGATCACAGCTGACTTCTCAACACAGATCATCAAATCAAGAAGAGCTTGGAGCAAAATATTCCAAGCCCTGAAAGAAAATAACCTCCAGCCCAGATTGATGTATCCTGTAAAACTTTCACTAGAAATTAATGGAGAAACAAGATGCTTCCATGACAAAGAGGAACTGGGGGAGTTTGTGACCACCAATCCAACCATACAGAGAATACTGAAAGACATTCTAGAGAGAAAAAAAACACCAGGATTTTAGGAACAGTGGCAGAAAGGCATCAATCAGTGGGAATGCAGGAGAAAACCACACAAACAAAGGCAGAAAAATAGCATAGCAGAAATGAGGCAGAGAAGGATAACTAGAATCTCTAACATAGATAGCCTTGATACACTATCTTGTTAATAGTGCACCAGGATTTAAAATCCACATTACTCACACTAGTCTGCTTAGATTTATTATATTCTGTTCCAGTCATTTTACCTGTACTAGATTTGAGGGCACAGACAGCAATCCAGAAAATAACAGGATATAGTATGGCAATCATGCTTAATTTCCTATTAACTTAATCTAAAGCTCTGTAAAACCTATACTGTTTTACCATGACTGATCGTAATCAAATCTGGTTTGTTGAATCACTGTTTTGTATTGATAGATTTTATTCAAAGCTGTTATGATTGATAGTATCAAATCTGAGACTATAAGCAACTGTACTTAAGATGACAAGATTCACTAGAATATCCACTATGGTTTGTTTATTACCTGCCTTTGAAGTTTTATACTGTCTAAAATGTTTTATTCTTACTAATGTTGTTATGTACTCCTATATTCAATTATACTACTCTATTCAGTTATGCCTGATGATATAGAAAATACTATTGAAGATAATAAGAAACAACACAGTAATCATTGTAGATCACCTTGTACTGTGGTTTTATATGACTTTTTGCTTTCATGTTTTTATAGGACTTTGTTTTGTTTTGTCTTGCTAAGTTTTGTTTTTTCCTCTAACACAGAAAGGATAGAAATACATGTAGAGATTCATGCATGTGTAGCTGCTTACATTCTCACTGTTTGAATATCTACTTTGTATGCTTTAATGTTCTAAATATTAACTTTTGTAATATTTCTAAGTGGACAATACGTAATTTAAAAAAATTTTTAAAAAGGACTGGATTGATGTAGGACTCCAGATGGTGCATTGTGGCATGGCAGTAAGTCTTGCATTTTGCTTATATCCAGAGACTTTGCCTAACACTTAGATTAACTGTGGTAGTCTAATTAGTCTTGCAGAATAAATTTAAAGGCTGTCTAATATTGATGCATTGACATGGATACTGCTAGAGAGTCTTTCTTTTGAGACTCAAGAACAAAGAACCCTGAGTAATGATTCAAAACATTATGAATCAGGCCAGAAAGGAAGCTCTAAGAAAGTTGAAGCCTCTAAGGATGGAACAGAGGTGAAATTCACTGTTGGAAAAACTAACAAGAAAAATCAAGTACTACAAAACAAGGCAATAGAAAAACTGAAGACTGCAGTCTTTATAGCCTCAGATTTGCAAAAGTGAAAGACTATGTTTTGAGAAGAGAGTCTCAGAGCACCATGCATCAAAATGGTGACAGCCTAGGGAAGTTGCTCTGTGTGATATCATATATAGTTACTGTAGCCCTAAATCCAAGAGGGGAGGTTTTCTGGCTACTGCTTCAGCTGGCAGCAGACCATAGCATCATCTACATGGTGCTACTTAGGCACAAGCAGAACATAAGCGCTGTGGGTTAGGCTTCCATCATGATTTCAGAAGAAGGCCTGAGAGGCCTGGCAGTGTGGCCCTGAGAAGGCAGTGTGTGAAGCTGTGAGTGTGAAGCTTAGTTTATAGTGAAGACCCCAAAAGTTGATGTCAGGAATGTGGATTATCTGAGGGAAAATGCAAGAAAGGAACACAGACAGCCTCCACAAGAAGCCATGGGAGCTTCCATCACTGGCAATGCCTTGGGGGTAGAGGGACACAAGGCCTTGGGAGTTCACACATATTTCCAGGATGATGGACATGGAACTGCAGGACTTATGTTTGTCATGATGGATGTTGTACTTCCTTTGGACCCATTCCTTTGTATCTCCCTATTTCTACATTTTGGGATGGTACTATGTATCTTGTGATATTATGTTTTGGAAGTGTTCATATTTCTTTTCATTTATACAGTGGCTTGAGGTAACCATTTGCCTTAAATCTCAGAGGATACTTGGGATTTGGACTTTTCAGAAGTGTGGAAATTTTTAGGACTTTGGCAAATAAAGGTATGTGCTTGAATCTGTGGGAGGCATGGGTGGAATGTTATGGTTTGTGTCTCCACATCCCCTCAAAGACTCATACAAGCATAAGTAGATATTCTTCAGAGGTGACTGGATCTACGATGTTTCATGCTGAAATTTGTTCATGGTGCAATGCTGGTGTCAAGGGTACTAGGGTTCAGGTATCAATGCCACCTGCCCTAAATAGCCTATATGGATAAGCTATGTGGTTGAGCCAGATCTGTGGTTGTCTCAGGTCACTTTACTGTTTTTGCCCTCCAGAACAAGCCACTTACTGCCTCCTATGAAGGGTGCACCACTCCTCAAATCTGCACAAGCACCATGAACCTTACACCAAGACCATTCTGTGCACACCCATCCTCTGCATCATGATGATAGCTGAGCTCTGAGTGTCTTCTTCAGAACTCTTGGCTGTGGCCACTGCAGTCTGACTTTACCCTGCAGGTCAGCCAGCTTTAGTTCATTATAGTGAAATAGCCACAGTAGTTAAAACAGCAGTGGGAATCCTACAACCTGGTCATTGTTTCCACTGCTGTTCAGATCCAGGTTCTGTGGTCTCTCCATATGAATAACTACTCCAGACCAGAGGGTCATCAGTGCTCCACAGGGGCTGTGGTCCAGGCAATGGTTTTACTTCCACTGTGAGCTGACCCAGGAACAGATTCAGGAGCAAGCCTGGTGCCCTTGATTCCATTTCCCTTACCAAAGAGCAAAAGTCGGAACAACACCAGCAACTGTCCCCTCTAAGACTCTGACCACCCTCACTGCTTTGGGTGATCACCCCACCTGCAGCCTTGTGCACTGAGAACCCTCAGATCTGGGTGGATCGTGACCTCAGCCAGCAGTGGGACAGGGTAAAATGTCACTCTTCTCTCATTATAACTAAAACCACCTACCACTTCCAGCTGTCACCCTCACACCCAGCTGGAGCTGAAGGTCGTGGCCACAACACCCAGCTCATAGGTCTAAAACAGGTGATGGCTTCATTTCAATTGATCCTAACCCATTGCAGTTAAGACAAATCAGATGTAACCTAGGCACAATCTAGTCCCATGGCCACATATCATCTCCTTTAACTTAAAAGAGTAAAGCAAATATTCTGTAAAATAACTAACCTGCAAGTAATAATGATGGCTAGAGAGGACCTGCACTCCCAAATATCCATTGTCTTTGCAATAAGAGAGAAATAACTCAGCTCTTGTGTATGTCACTTCTAAAAGGACCTTGTGCATGTACAGTACTAGAGCAAGAATACATTATAGACAAGAATAGAGAACCACAGGGTACAGGGATTTAGCTCACTGGCTCAAGAACTTGCCTGGTAAACACAAGGTTGTAAGTTCGATCTCTGGTACAAAAAAAAAAAAAACCACAGTGGTAGCATCCCACATATTCTGTTCTCTATATTTTCTTAAATTAAATGTGTGCATTTATACAAACACTGTCCTTCATGTTCTGAAAGAGTAAGTACAGTATCATTACTCACCATAACAAGGAGACAACAAACAAATTAATGTAGAATTAATTTGAAAAGTTCACATCAAAATAGTAAAGTGCACATTGTTAAGAAAATGCAATTTTGCAAAAGCTTCTGTGTAAATGTTCAGAAGACATTTCAAGCTTTGTAACTAATGAAAATCTTAACAAAGAAACACACACACATGAAATATGAGAAAACAAGATACAAAAGAATTTCATATCAATATCTAAGCAATGTTGTTAAAGCAATGTTGAACAAACAATGAATTTAAAAACTGATTGTTAAATAATGAATACCAAATGAATAAAAAATACCTAAAATAACTTAGAAATTAAATACAAGATATGAAAAAGTATTCCCATGAGGAGATTTTTTATAAAAAGAAACCACAGAAATTTTGGATAAAGAAAACTGTAATTTGGGTATCAGTACATAGCTGTAATCTCATAACTAAAACACTTGAATGAGTGCAAGTTGTATCTCAGCCTGTCTAATTTTACAGTTCAGTGAAGCACTCTCTGAAAATCTTTTCAAAAGTTCTAGTAATTTTGTGTGAAGAGTCTATGTTCTTGCTGTCCCTTGTGATGAAAAGAACTTCAATGAATTAAATACAAAATTCAGTTTAAAGGCTCACCACTAGATCAAGAAAGAAAAAAGACTATCAGTTTTTAAACATAAGGTACAATAATACAGAGAAAACTATATAACAATCTATAAAAGAATCTATAACAGAAAAACTATATAAGAATCTATAAAAGAAACAGCAAATTTCTCAGCAGAGACTCTAAAGATAAAAAGGACAAGGAATGGCATAGATGAATGTGAAAAGTAAAATAATTGCCAATATTAATTACTTTATCCTGCAAAGATCTTTCATAATGAAAAAAAATCATCTTTCAAGTAATCATGAATTAAAGGAATTCATGATTATGTGAGCAACTTTGCATGGAGTAATGAAAGGAGTAATACTCTTAAAGGGGAGTACAAAAACAACAGAGTACACCAGAAAGAATAAATATCATTAGAAGGGTAAACTAAGAAAACAGGAAATATTTAAAACAATAAAAAGCCAAGAATTTATAATTAAAAGACACATATTGGCAATTTGGAGCAAAACAAGGAGCCCACTACATCTTTCCTGCAAGAAACACATCACCAGCACAAGTACACACATACTGAAAATGAAAGGATGCAAAATGATATTCACTGTAAATGAATTCTAAAAGCAAATCAAGATACTTATACTGATATCAGATAAAAGAGAGGCCAAGCTAAATTTAATAAGAAAAGGCATAAACTCACTGCATGCCATGGTGGAACAATCCAATGAGAACCTGTCATGATTATAAATATATATGCAGTGAGGTTTGTTGATTTCAAGTTTTTATAATTAACGTTGATGAACATAAGATAAGCTCCAGTGTAGTACTTGTGGTTAAGCTCAATATGCCACTCTCATAAACACATGAATCATCTGGAACCTTCCCCCTAAATAAACAAGAATCAGTGTAATTACAATACTGTATAGCTCAGTTGTTCTTAACAAGCATCTTCAGAATTTTCTTTCCAGGCAACTTGTCTTCTGGGCACACTTCTGTCTCTCTTAGGCAGAAGATTTTCTTCCTTTCCATAATGTTTTCCTTTCAATGTATTCTACTCTTACCTAGAATAGCAAAGGCAATGCTGAGTGACAAAGGCAAGGCAGAATTGAAATCCCAGACTTGAAATCATACTACAAAGCTGCTACAAAAGTATCAGCATGGTACAGGAAATAAAACAGACCTGAGAACCATTGGAATAGACTCAAAGGCATAGAAAACAACTTCAAACACATTCAGCCACCTGCTCTTTGACAAAGGGGCCAAATATGCTCCTTGGAAGAAAGATGGCCTCTTTAATAAGCAGTGTTAAAATACTGAATTTCTACAAGCTGAAGACTTGAGCTAGACTCATGCCTATCAACATACACTAAACTAAAGTCAAAATGGATCAAAGATCTAAATGATAAGACAGAAACATTAAACCTATTCAAAGATAAAGTAGGTATGAATATCGAGGACATAGTTGTAGGCAAAAAATTCACAAACAAAAACCAAAGTGCATGGGAAGTGTTTCAAAGAAATAGCAACTGGGATCTCATCTTATTAAAAAGTTTTTGTACATCAAAATAAGACACCAGAAAAGTGAAAAGAAAATCTATAAATTGGGAAAATACTTTTGCAAACTGTCCTTCAGACAACAACATTATCTAGAATGTATAAAGAATTGAAAAAAATCAAAACCCACAAATTCAAAGACCCAATCCAAAAATTGGCATCTGAGATGAACTCAAAAATCTCAGATGAAGAAATAAAAATGGCAAAAACAATATGAAAGAATGGTCACTCAAGAAATATGAATTAAAACATCACTAAGATATCATCTCACTCCAGATAGAATGGATAACACCAAGAAATTAACCAATAACAAAGGACAGAGGTGATGTGGGGATAAACAAACACTTCTCATTGTTGGTGGGAGTGTAGACTGGTATAACTACTGTGGAAATCCATGCAGATATTCCTCAGAAGACTAGGATTAGAGGTTCCATTTGACCCAGCTATTCTTCTGGGTTATCTTCCCAGAAGAATTGAAAACATTGTACCACAGTGATATATGTGTACCCATTTATAGCTGCTCAATTTGTCATAACCAGATCTTGAAAACAATTCAAATACCAATCAACTGAGGAATGGGTAAAAGAGATATAGCGCTGGGGGTTTAGCTCAGTGGTGTAAGTGCCTGGCAAGCAAGCTTGAGGTGGTGAGTTCAATTCCCAGTACCAAAACACAAAACAAAAACAAATAAAAGAGATGATATTTTTATACTATGGAATACTAATAAACCATAAAGAAAGATAAATTCAAAACCTTTTTTTGTTTGTACTGGGAATTGAACTTATGACCTCATGCTTGCCAGTCAGGCACTCTTTGGCACAAACTCAAGATGGATACAACCAGAAACCATACTCATAAGTGAAATAAACCAGACTTGTATGTGTAAAAACAGCATTGTCTCACTAGTGTAAGAAAATGAAAGAGCAAATAATATCCAAATGATACAATTGATATAGTAAAAGAGAAAGACACTGCTCAAAGAGAAATTAGATTGTTTGATCAATCTTGCATGTTTATATCTGATAAATTGTGCAACTATTTTGAAGATAACAATATGCGATGTAACAATGGTTAAATTCCTATCATGTTTTTAAATCCTGTATAGCTATTGTTATTTATTATTTTGCTGTTGTTTTGTTGTCATTTTGTTTTTGTTGTAGTTTTTAAATTGTTTTTGTATTTCGTTATTTTTTCTCTTTAAAATAAAAAAAATCCTCTTTAAAAAAATGAATTTTCTTTCCAAGAGGATCAGCTCATAAAACTACCCCAAAATATAATAAAATTGTGTTACACCTTGATTCAGTATGTACAAAAAGATAAAATAGCTCATTGTATATCAGTCCACAATGGAAAGGTAATCGATATTAACAAAATTTATGGGAAATAGAGAAATACTTGAGGGTTTGACAATACACTTTTGAATAAGCAGTGTGTCTCTGAGGGTATCAAAGAGAAGACAAAATTATAGAATCAAATAAATTGGAAATAAAACACATTGTAAGCTATGGAAACGCTGAAGTTATTCCTAAGGTATTTATTTGTGTGATTACATATGTTAGCAAATCAGGGCAGTGTCAAACAGGTAACCTAATGATAGATTTCAATGGAGTAAAATAACAAGTAGCCAAAATTCAATCCAGTTTAAGTATATAACTATTAAATAACAGAGCTGAAGATATAGAAAAAAAAAACTAACCAGTACAAATGACTGCTGAAACTATGAAGAAAAAAATGAATTATTTGAAAAGATAAAACTTATTGATAAACCATTAAAGTTACAAAAAGAGTAAAAAATTGTTATTATCCACATTAAACCTTGAAGCACTCTTTTTGTCATTTAGTAATTATTGCAATATGAGAACAGTTTCACAAGAAATTCTACCTAAAACAATAAAAAATAATGTTAAATCCCAGACACTTGAAGAATTTCTTTCAATGTATTTATGTTAAATTTTTCACATTATGTTTTAATATTGAAGAATGCTATCCAATATAATCCAAACTGTAAAGGACACAGAGACACATACTGGTGATGCACTGAATGAATAATAGATATAGAAAAACATGAACCCTTAAGACTTTAAGATATAATGATATTGGGACAGTCTGAATGGAATAACACATTTTCCCCAGTAAGCTGACACTTAGCACACCAAGCATTATTTTTAAATTATTGTCAGGAATCCTTTGCCATCCTTGGCTCAGGGCCAGCCTGGGTGCTGTGCATTTGACCTCTGTGGACCAAGCCCCCATGGACTTTGCCAAGTGAACACAAGTGCAGACTGCCGACCACCTCCATATGAAGATGTCCTGAATTCGTGAGCCCACAGAGTATCACTGCTGAGGAGCACAGGGATAAGAGGTGAGCATGTGGGCTGCCTGGAAAATATTCAGAGAGGATTACCAGACACCATGGCTGTGCCCTTGCCACACCTATAAGAATAGGTTCCACATGCAATCTAGTGAAAGGATAGAAAGTTCATACTCTGAATGTATATTTAAAACATTCTTTACATGAATTACAGACTCCTGAGAAACTGCTTAAATAATTTTTTAAGAATCAATTCAAAAGTTTATTTCATAAAATAGTATAATAAGCAACTTGTGAATTTAGAGATTTCACCTAAAGTTTTGTTTTGTGTTTTGAGACTTACTTTCTTTTAAAAGTCTACCTTAAATTCTTTTACTGTGTCTCTAGAAAAGCAAACATAAACAATATTTATCAAATATGAAGAACTAATAAAAAACAGTCTTCTGAAGAAAACTCATTGTGGGAGTTGCAAAACTTCTAGAAAACTGAGTCAATTAGTTGTATACTTTGGTAAATTTATATACATACACTTATAGTACAAGGTCTTTTCTTGATGACTACCGACCTTGTAAGTAAAGAAATTATCTAAGTTTGAATATAGTAGTGGAGAAGTATGTTATTTTTCATGAATTCATGGACTCACATATTTTTTCAGATATCTGTGCCAAGGTGAGACAAACATGTGAGGCAGCAAATGGAGATCATTTTTCAAAATAGATTTTTCTGTATTAAAGAGCTACACTGGTTAAATAAGGCAATGTGAATAAATTAATGAATTGAAATAAACTCATGTTTTATGAAACAGACCATTGCAGACACTTCTATGAAAATCTACAGAGAAATTACAGTCAGATGGAAAATTACACTCAGACCTGTAGGGAATTTGTAAAATTTGGCAGTGATCTATACATATATAATGTTGCGTCTGTCTTTAGCATAAACCACAAATATCCACAGTGGAAAATTTCACTCAGATCTCCAATGACTTCGTCCACCTGGGCCTGTTCCCCCCATCAAGGATTGACCTTGTCCTCTTCATGCTCATCATCCCCATCTTCCTAATGGCTCTGGCTGGCAACCTGGCCATGGTCCAGCTCATCTTCCTGGATGCCCACCTCCACACTCTCATGTATGTCCTGCTCAGTCAGCATTCCCTCAGGGACCTCATGTACATCTGCACCACTGTCCCCAAGATGGATTCTGGTTTTCTATGTGGGAACAAGTCCATCTCCTTCATTGGATGTGTGTTCCAGGCTTTCTTCTCGTGACTTTAGGAGGTTCAGAAGGACTGATTCTGATGTTTATGGCCTATGACCATTATGTGGCTATCTGCTTCCCACCCCGTCTGCATGAACAGAAGAGTGTGTATGCTGATGATCCTGGGATCCCGGGCATTGAGCATGGTCAACTCCCATGCCCATACAGTATATATCCTTGGTATCCATTACTTCAGGTCCAGGGCCATTAATAATTTCTTCTGCAATATCTCAGGAATGCTGACTCTGGCCTTTGGGGACACCAGTTTCCAGGAATACATTGCATTCTTCAGTACTATTATTTTTCTTCTGTTCCCTTTCTTGTTCATTGTGTTTTCCGATGGAAAAATTTTTCTTACTGTCTACCACATGAGCTCACAGGAAGGCAGGAAGAAGGCCTATTCTACCTGCAGCACCCACCTCACTGTGGTGACTTTCTATATTGCACATTTTGTTCACACTTATCTCCACCCCAACTCTGTCCAGTCTCCAGAAGAGGACAATGTCCTTGCTGTCTTCTACTCCATCTTCACCCCAATGCTCAACCCTGTGACCTACAGTCCGAGGAACAAGGAGGTGATGGGGGCCCTGGGAAGAGTTACTCATAGAATCTGCTCTCCAAAAAAGTAGGCAAGTTTCTGCCTCAGTATATTCAGCGTTGCCCTGTGGAAGAGCAGGGATTCTCCAGCCAACTTCCCAGTTAGAGGATGAGTAGACAGCCAACTGCAATTGATGAGGAAAGCTCAACACTTATGGGACAACATCAGAGAAGAAAATGTTCAAGACACAAGAGTGCTAATGGAGAAGAGAAAAACTCAGGCACAGGAAGGACAGTTAAAGAAATAATAGCCAAAAGCTTCCAAATATGCAAAAGAATATTAATACTCAAATACACAAAAGTGAGATTCAATCCATGTAAGACTCAAAAACAAAGCAGGCCAAAACTGAAAGACAAGTTGAGCAAACAAGCAAAGTCCCAATATGATGAGCACTGTGGTCTAAATTGTGAAATAAAAAATAGAAAATGCATGGGCAGAGGGGATTAACATTTTAGCTCTTTAAATTTGATTAAAGTGAAACAGATATCAATATGAAATGAATTCTGGGGATTTAGCTCAGCGGCATAAGTGCCTGCATTACAAGCATGTGGTCATGAGTTCAATCCCTGGTACTGATAAAAAAAGAAAAAAAAAGTTCTGGGCTGGGGATTTAACTCAACGGCATAAGTGCTTGCTTGGTAAGTGTGAGGTTGTGAGTTCATTCCATGGTATAAAAAAAAAGAAATTACCACTTAAATCTTTAAAATATTTCCTGGAATTCAATTGGTAACTGTAAACAAAATCCTATTGCAAAACACAAAAGATTGATAAATAATTAAATTACTATGATTCTAAAGCATAAAGAAAAATAGGAAATGAAGAAGAAACAAAGCATTTTTAAAGCAATCAATGCATAAATAACTTAAAGCAGTGTAATATCCTTTCATATTAAGAACTACCATGAAACTGAACTCAATTGTCCATTAAAGTGAAAGAAAAACTGCTAAATAAATTTTAAAAATAACCAATTACATGTTGCAGGCAAAAGACTCATTTTAGCATTAAGAGTAAACAGACTAAAAGTACAAGGATAGAAATGTTATATGGAAATCAAGATGCAAAAGAAATATCAATATTTATAACAAGAAAAATGTACTTGAAATTGAAAGCAGGAAACCAATGCAAAGTGGATAATTAATGTGATGAATAATGTGTCAGTTTATAAAGATTTAGTGATTATAAATATATATAAAGCAAATTTTAACAGGTCAATGGGATAGAGAGTAATATTATAGCATGTAATATGAAATTCCATTCAAATTCAGAAAAATACACATTGTCAAGCAGAGATTCTCCAGGATAGAGCATAATTTAAGGCTACAAAGAAATGGTTTCTAGATTAAGATGTTTGCAACCTGAGAGTGATGTTTCTCTATCTTCCACACTTGCGACTAACTTCTGACTGATGATGGAAAGATGAAAGCTTTCCTCTGGGATGGGGAAAAGGATAATATCTTAGCCACTTTCCAACCAAAGGAACACAGTGCAAACTACCGCAAGTTATAGAAGGGGAGGATTACTTTAACTCTAGTGTTTTAGGTGTTTCAGTCCACATTCATCCAGCTCCAAGGCAGGAAGGGATGAAAGAATTGTGTGGGCAGAGAAGAGCTGCTCACTCAAAGGTCCTCAGGGAGGAGAGAAAGGAGAAGGTGGGGACAGGAACAAATCCTTCTAGCTACACTACAGTGATCAGCTGGGATTGGGTCCCACCCTGACAGCACAGTCAGCTGCTGCCCTCACCCTGGATGAAAGTGCCTCCATAACCAGTCAGCTTCCTTATGTGTAAGAATTTGGGGGACATTAAGGTTTGAATTGTAACATCCTATTCCTGGACACTGAGAGGCTCAATGTTCTTTGATTTATGCAAAATCCATTTAGTAGTCCTAAGAATTAATAAAATTTCAGCATGTTCATCATTGCTGAAAACTCAACTCCAAAGACTTTTCTAGGACTCAAAGCAAAACTTAACTTTAAACCCTGTAAAATAAAAATGAATCAAACACTTCCAATACACAATGACATAACATAAGCCCTTCCATTCCTCTCCATCAAAAAATAGGGGACTGGAAGGTATCAAAGCAAATCAAGAGCCATCATTAAACCTTTCAGTTCCATGCCCACCCTCCTGGGCATGTTTCAGTGTGACATGAGTGCCAAAGAACTGGTGTAGTCACATTCTTATAGCACTGCCAGCTGCTGATCTCATGGCTTTTCCCCTTTCCTTGCCTCTCTCTTTTCTTAGCAGCTGTTCCACATATGTGGTAGCTAGAACTTCCTGGAATCTACATTGCCTTGTTTGGTTTTACTCTCACAAGTTCATCCAGTGCCTTCTCATGATACACGTCATGTGTCCCCAAGCCTTCCTCTGATATCTGGGTGGAAGCCTCTGTGACCCCTTAAATTTACATTGTGCCTACCTGCAGTATCAGCATCACAAGAGTAGTGCCAAATGCCACTAACTTCAGGTATAGCTCTGCTGCCTTGGATGAGGGCTGTAGATGGCTTGAGTGCCTGGATATCTGAACATGGGGAAATTCTTCCCTCTGTGGACCAGAAAGAGCAGGAAGCTCTGGGGCTATATTCTCAAATGAAGCTTTACAGATTTACACACTTAAATGTGGGAATGGAAAGGTCTTGCTGATTCCAGGGATGGTTTCATGATTTCTTTTATGTCACCTGGCTTAATGGTCTAATTAGCCTTAAGCAGATAAGATTTTTTTGCTTATTTTATCAAGTTTATTGTTTTTTGATATTTAAGTATACAATAATCAAGTGAGAATATTGATCTTAAGATAATTTAATCTTCATATCATGCAATGTGCTTGGCTTCTTTTTAATGTTATTTGCATTAGCCATGCACATCTGTGATTCAACATTGCAGGCACTTACTGTCTGATAAAACTGAAAACATTTACATGGCCTTTTTCCCTTTATCTTCTATGTAGATCTGACTAAATGCTCCACACAGTACCCATGCCACAGCCTAAATATTTGGTTACATTGATGTTTCTCCACAGGATCAATTAGCCCACCACTTTTAACCTCACTCTCTTGCAATGTCTCAGGACATGGGCAAAATGGCAATAGAATCCTTGTTCCCAAATAATCACCTCTGAGTCTGTCCTTTATGTTCATATATGTATCAGGATTGTGGTCTTCTGAGCTCTGACTAGCAGTGAGCATCATCCATTCCTCACAAAATTCTAGGACTTCTCAGAGACTTTTCTCCCAAACATTCCCAAATTCATCTACAATCAACTTGATAAATATTTTGAAACACATATTACCTGTGGTTACAACAATGTCCCACCTCTCTGGTTCCAAAATCTTATAGTCACTTTCTTATCACTTGGGTGAAAATACTCAAAGCCCACCTAGAGGGCAGAGAAGTTTGCTTAGAGATTTCAGTGTATAGTTGGCTGTGTCCAAGGCAGCAAGGGCACATTGGAAGGGCATGGAGAGAAAAATCACTCAGCTATGGCAGGCAGGAAGCACAATGAGAAATGAAGAATCAGGGACAAAGTATTCCTTTCTTGGTCCTGCTCCCAGGGAACCCTGCAGACTCCTCAACAGACCTTCTCCCAGATGCACAGAGACTTTGTCTCATACCTTCCATAAAGTACAGGGAGCTTGAGTCAGCAGAAATCACAGATTCTGACAATCAAAGGGTGAAACTACTGGTCAGCTTGTGTTTGGGAGTTCTAAATGAGGCTGTAGTTGTGAAGTGGTGGAACAGCAGTCTGGACTTCTGGAATGTGTGTCTCCTGGCTTGCAATACCATGGTGCTTCAGATAGATGTGATTTTATTTTTCTTAATCAGGCTGATTTTATTGTTGTTTAATTATTAGGTGCAAAATATTCTGATGACCGTTAATTTTAAAATTATGTGATGTACACAGCATATCACAAATTTATAATTTATAAACAATAAAACAGGATCTGAACAAAAAATAATAAATAAAACATGGTGAAACTTGAACAATCATAAAGGAAAGTTTTTCATTTTTTGCAAAAATTTGACATGTAGAAGTTACAGTAATGCTATAAATACAAAATTAATGTCATATAATTTGAGTGATTAAAAACAAGCACTGAAAATCTGCCAACTTCAGAAAATAATGGCAACTTGAATCATAAATCACAGTTGAATATTATCAATAAATACACCTCTAATATTGAGAAAAAAACAAAAATGCTATGTAAAACAGAAGAAAATATATGAGAAATATCTGGTGGATATTTCTTGAAATATCACACTTACAATAACATGACCAACTAAATAAATAAAATTATTTTCTTACATAATTGGCAAAACAAATAATTTTGGAAAGGACTTCTAAAAGGCTATGGATTTAAACTTCTGCTTGAATATTGTAATTCTTTTGAAGGAAAATTTCCATTGTTTAGTAGAAGTTTCAATGCACTTTCCTTGTATCAGAGATTACACTTTGGTAATCTATTAACACATGCATACACACATATGCCTATATACACAAAAAGTCATATTTAAAGTATTTGTACAGTTTGTTTGCTATGACAATTATTTTGCAAATAGGAGATAATAAAATTAGCAATTTAAAAGCTGTTTAACACTAGAAAATCCTGCAAAATATAGAACACTATCTAAAAAATAAAATGGAAACAAAATACTTTTTACCTTTGTTTGTTTACCTTAGTATTTAATTAGGATACAAACTTAGTTAAGACACAATATGTTGCGCATAAAAATAAATATTTCTTGTATGAGGGAGTAAATTTCGCTATTCACTTATTTTGTTTTCCTGAGCTTTCTCTACCATAAAAAATAAGTAAGATAGCGCAAGCCTGCCTCAGGTGTAGGCTCCCCGGAAGCCCTACAAAGGGCCTTCCCTGCCACCAGGAACTCAGCCCAAGCCCACCTCAGTCTTAGGCTGCCCATAAGCTCCACCAAGGGCCCACTCTGCCACCTGGAACTCAGTGCAAGCCAGCTTCAGGGGTAGGCTACACAGAACCTCCCCTGTGGGCCCACCCTGCCACTGGGAACATGAAGGAGACCCTCCCAGACTGATGTGGACTGCTACAGATGGGCCCATCCTCCCACCAGGAACATGAGAAGATCTCAGTGGCATCTAGTTAGTGTGAGAAAATTTGGAACTTTGCTCCCAGGTGGCGACCTTTGGACTACAATGGATTGACTGTATCAATGTGGTAAGTACACCCCTAAAATAGAGGTGTACAGTGGATAATTAGGGCCAGTACTAAAACACCTCCAACTAACTATAAGACTTTGGTGTATCTAAAAAAAGTGTGTGTGATCCCCACCTACACATAGAAAACACCAGGCAGAGTGAAAATGACAAAACAAAAAACCAAAATGCAGTCTCAAACATATAGTTCACCAGAAGCAAGT
>PVLA01016837.1:0-19383 GCA_004027455.1 Hydrochoerus hydrochaeris
CTGTGGAGATATGGTCTGTGGAGATTTGGTCTGTGCAGATTTGGTCCTGTGGAGATATGGTCTGTGGAGATTTGGTCTGTGCAGATTTGGTCCTGTGGAGATATGTTCTGTGGAGATTTGGTCCTGTGGAGATTTGGTCTTGTGGAGATTTGGTCCTATGGAGATATGGTCTGTGTAGATTTGGTCTATGGAGATTTGGTCTGTGGAGATTTGGTCTTGTGGAGATTTGGTCCTGTGGAGATATGGTCTGTGGAGATTTGGTCTGTGCAGATTTGGTCCTGTGGAGATATGGTCTGTGGAGATTTGGTCTGTGCAGATTTGGTCCTGTGGAGATATGTTCTGTGGAGATTTGGTCCTGTGGAGATTTGGCCCTGTAGAGATTTGGTCTGTGGAGATCTGGTCCTATGGAGATTTGGTCTTTGGAGATTTGGTCCTGTGGAGATTTGGTCCTGTGATTTGGTCCTGTGGAGATTTGAACTTGTGGAGTTTTGGTCCTATGTATTCTGAAAATATTTTTGTCCTCTCTAGGGTGTGCCTGGTTGTTTTCCTAATTGCATCTTTGGAAGAGCTGCATCTTTGACCCCAGTGAAACACCCATTTCACCAGTTTTGGAACCTCCCAGGTCGTGGGGTCTTGAAGGGCTCCCCACACCACGGGGTCCTAAAGGTCACTGTCCTGGGCTTCCCAGCTTCCCACATCCAGCGATTTCAGGACTGTTGTCCTCTGTGTTTTAAGTTTTCCAGTTGTTTGAGGGGGGAAGGTAAACATGTCCCACTCTTTCACGGCCAGAGGCAAAAGCATAACTTTATTTACTCTGTTTATTTGCTTGTTTATCGCAGCCTCACACATGCAAGGCCATCACTCTGCCACTCTGTGCTCACAGCCCACCTTCACTGTTGGGAAGTTTCTAAGGATTCCGGCTCTGTTGCTGTGCCTGCCCAGCGTGGAACTGCCTCCGTCTGAAATGCCTGCTTCCGCATCCAGGTGTCCGGGCGTTCGGGCGTCTGGGTCACCCGCATCTCTCATTTCCTTGGCCTCTCCTCCTCTCTGCATTGGCTTGTGGCTCCCTGCTTTCTCACTGCAAGTCTGCCGACATTTCTGTGTTGTCCTGTGATACGTGACTCTTTCCTCTGCTGCCACTAGGCCCTCTGGGGACTTCATTTCTAAGTAAATCCAAGCAATATTTGTCCTTTTGCCTCTGGCTTATTCCACTTAGTTTCATATCTTCAAGGTTCATTTATCTTGTGGCATGGTCTGAATTGGGTTTGTTTTTAGCACTGAAGAATGTTCCATCATATACACAAACATCTCCACTCATCTGCTGGTGACCATTTGGGCCACTTCCATCTGTCAGTGTGAATAGTAACAATACTATTGTAGATATTGGTGAACAGATTCATTCAAATACTGTATTTAATTTCATTTAATGTACACAGCCACGTGGCTAGTGAGTGATCAACTGGACAACTATATACCTTCTCAGGAAACAGAACTAAGAAATATATTTTAAAAGAAAAACCCAGGATTGGAGAAGTAGCCCAGGGGGCAAATGCTTGGCTAACACGCACAAGGCCCTGGACTCAGTCCCCAAAACTGGGGAAAAAATCCATACCAAATTTCGCATTCAAGTCCAAAATTCAGAATTTTCCTTCTTATATTAATGTATCTTCTCTAAAGCTGAACATACTGGGTCTTCATATTACTATACAGTACTACTTAGTTACTTGCTCCCGCTTTATATAATGATTCCACAACAGCGATACCGGTATGACCAGGTTATGGTTTAGCTCCGAAACGTCCCCATAGCTTCCTGCATGCGCAGGGTGTTGGGTCCAGGGAGGAGTTGTGGCACCGATGTAGGAGGCAGAATCTGATCGCAGGAGGTTGCTGGGGTGTGACCCAGAAGGACTCTCCTCCTGGTTCCGCCCTTCTCTCCCCTCTTCCAGGCTGCCATGGGGTGAGCGCTCTTCCTTTGCCCAGCCAGTCAGCCCTGCTGCTTCTGCCTTAGACCCAGCAACCATGGGCAGAGCCCCCAGGAATTGTAAGCCAATACCCCTCTCCTCCTCTAAGCTGCAGGTGTCAGGTATTTTGTCCCAGCTCTCGGAAAGTGACTCATACCCCAGGATTATCACAAATGACCCAAGGTTTCTTCACAGTTGCCCTTGGTATGTGGTCCACTGGGGTTGCAGTCACACTGTTGAACTTAAAAGTCACTTGAAATCGTCCTTTTCTACATGGTAAATCTCTAACTTCAACAGCTCGATTCATCTATTTTATTCTATTTCCAAGTTTCAGGATTTTTCTATTTTTGGTTTATGATTTCATAGCCAAATGTACACACATTTAGAAAAGTCTAGTTTCTATTGTGCCATTGTGCCCCTGCCCACGGCTGGGTAACATTTATACTTTTTTTTTTTTTTTTGGTGCCGGGGATCGAACTCACGACCTCACATTTGCCAAGCAGGCACTTATGCCAGTGAGCTAAACCCCCGGCCTATAGTTTACTTTTTAATGCTAGAAAATACACGTCTAGCCAGGTGTGGCGCCGACTGCCTGTAATCCCAGCACTGAGGGAGGCTGATGCAGGAGAGCTGCACATAGGCAGTTTAGCCAGATCCTGCTTCAAATAACCAAAATGTAAAAAAGAATTAGGGGTGTAGCTGAGTGGTAGAGCCCCTGGGTTGCATCCCCAGCAACACACATGCAGTCCGATCAGAAGACACTGAGACGGGTGGGGAGGAGCAGCCCCCGGGCTGATGACGACGACTCGGGTCTAGGGCGAGGAGGAAGCGACCGTGCAAGTGCGGGCGGTGAGGTGTCCCGAGCTGCGATGTCCCAGCTGTGTCCCAGGCTGTGTCCCCAGCTCCAGCGCTTCCTGAGGAGGATCGAGCTCCCGACGCCGCCGGAACGCTCCTGCTTTTCCAGGCTGCAGGTCAGTAGGAGCGACCGTCGGGATCAAGGTCCCAGCCAGCAGAGCTGGGAAGATGGCCGACTGCGCCTGCGCGGAAGCGGGAGCGTCGGTTGTCAGGGAACCGCGCGACCACGCAGCCGCCATTGCTGGATCCAGGCCGCAAACCGATAGACCGACGTGAAGGGTCGCGGCCACCAAAAGAGGTGGGTGGGGAAGCTGCTTACGCCAGGCTCTGCGGGGCAGGGGGAGAGAGACACGAGTGCGACTTTGGAGAGTGTACAAAAGTGGGGAGGGGGAGATGGAGTGCAGAGAATAGAAGGGGGGAGATGGGGTTCAGGGATGGCAGAGGGAGAGACGGTGCGTGAGGGCGTGGGGTGTGTAAGGATGGGGGAGCCGGAAATGAGTGCAAGAATAGGGAAAGGTGAGGTGCTGGGAAGGGCGTGACAGGGGAGGAGGGGTCTACGGGTCACTGGGGAGTGGGGTCACTCTGTCCTCCAGAGCTGATGAACTGCCTTGGCACAAGATTGGCAGAGTCCCCTTCTAGTGTGTGTGGGGGAGTGAGAGGCGATGCTTGTCCCAGAGACTTCTAGTCCATCTTTAAGATGCAAACCCAGATTCTGGAAGCCAATCGCCTGTTATTTTGTTTTCCGTAATGGAATACTCTTTTATGTGCAAAATTTACTTGGTGGAACATCCTTAGCACCCACCCTGAGCAGATTCTGAGCTAGAGGCAAGCAGCCAGCCAGGCATCACAGGTCAGAGCTCCCAGCAGGCGGGCATCCGCTGCATCTCCCTGGTGTCTGAGTCAGCTGTGGAAAGGGCAGCAGCTGCTGCCCAGGGGCAATCTCCCCAGTACCCCAAGCCCCCTTTGTCACCTGATACCTCTCCCTGTTGACAGTGGACTCCTTTTGTGATGCTGACTTCTTTGCTTTTTTTAAATTTTACTGCCTAGAAATGCATTCCTAACCACAGAGTTAAGTTTCACCTATTTTCAAACTCTATATGAGAAGGAATATTATATATTATTTTTAAAAATATTTTAAAATTCCAGCATTGTCTGATCCAAGCCTCTGGCAAGCACCTTTCAGTAGCTGATCCCACAGATTCCAGAAGTAAAGGGATCTGGGCCAGTCACAGTTGCCCTGAGTTTTCCTCGTGTCTTTTTAGTTGCCTCCAGTGCAGGACACTCCTCTGCCTTCCCTCATCTTTCTTGGTCCGACATTTTAGAGGTTCCCTACCACTTGCTTTGTGGAAAGCCCCTCCACTAGGTTGGTCTGATGTTCCCATGTGTCTTGGTTGTTTTTCTCTCTTTGCTGGAACAAAATACCCAACACCCAAAATAAAGGAAGGAAAGGTTTATTTAGCTCACAGTGTGTGGAGGTTTCAGTCCATAATCAGCTGGCTCCAAGGCAGGGTGGTACATGGCACAGGGACAGCCAGTCAGGTTGGCAGAGGACAATAAAAGCAGCAAGAGCAAAAAGGAGGGAAAAAGCCTCTTTCCCTCCCTTATATTGTACATAAGCCACCACCCCTGGGGTGGGTGCAGCACTCACACCGCCTCCCTGCCCTTCTCTTGCACAGGCTCAGGATGTTTACAAAATGAGGGCCCTGGCCCCCTGCTGAATCACTTTGTTAAACTAAAGTTCTCAAGTTGACACAGTGAACATCCTAGAGCAGTATAGAGGACACACTTTCTATACTTTAGGATGTAGAGCTGCTGAGTTTGTTAGTTAGACAGCTACTTCTTCTTCTTCTTCTTCTTCTTCTTCTTCTTCTTCTTCTTCTCCTCCTCCTCCCTCCTCTTCTTCTTCCTCTTTGTTAATTTTATAATCTTTTCAAACTGACACCATGTACCGACCATTATACCATAGAATCACATCCTTGTGCATCTTTGACAGGAAAGACATCATGGTCATTCCATCTTCTCAGGTGACTCTCAAAGGTCATTTTGTCCTTGTCTTAGTCACTTTCTTCATTGTGGGTACAAAATACCTGCTGTTCACAACATAAAGGAAGAGAGGTTTATTTTGGCTCACAGTTATGATCCATGGCCAGCTCCAAGGCAAAAAACAGCAGGGCAGGGGGCTCAGAGGAGAAGACCTGCTCACTGCTGTGTGCTCAGGAAGCAGTGAGAGAAAGAAGGAGCCAGGAAAGGAGATGCACCCTTCCAGGCCACACCCTAGTGAGCACCTCTTCCAGCCCAACCCCACCTCCTCACACAAGTCAGCTGTGTCATCCCCATGATTCAGTCACTTTACAAAAGCCCCACCTATGAACTCAGAAGGCCTTAGAGGGACCTCTGGATCCAAACCATAACATTCTGCCCTTGGCCCCCAGAAGAGTCCTGTGCATCTCTTTATGCAGAATGCAGTTAGTCCATCTCTAAGAGCTGCTAACAGTGGTGGTGGTGAGATGTGTGCTTGAAACCCCATGAGCAGGCCTTCCTCTATGGTGGTATAGGCTGCAGTTCTCATGACTTCTCTCTTGGGCTCACTGTGAGCAGTCTTCCTCAGTGGACATTTCATGTTCTTGGCTTCTACATCTTCCTGGAGTCTCTACTGCATCTTCGGCTTCACTCTCACAGATTCACACACTACCCTCTCGGGCACACTGCCTGTAGTCCAGACCCTCTAAAATGTGAGTAGAAGCCTCCTGAACCTCACAGCTCTTGTATTCTGCATGCCTGTAAAACCAGCACCATGTAGGAGATGCCAAGATCTGTCAGCTCAAGCAGAAGCCAGGCTCATTTGGATCATGGCTGCAGAGGCCTCTGAGTGCCTGGATGACTGAGAACTGTGAATCAAATCCTCAAGAACCAATTTCCTAGGTAGCCCTTTTCCAGCAGGGTGCTTGGGAAATCTCTTCTCAAAGTAAAGTCTTTCACTTTTGGACCCTTGAGCCTGCAAAGGGTGAGGTCCTGCTGGTTCCTGCAATGTACTCAAGGCAACTTTCCTGTTTTCCTGATTCAGAGTACTTGACTTCTTGTTAATGCTAATCTTCTCGGCAGCCTAGCTCGTCCCTGCTCCAACTTTTCAGACCCTCCCTCCTCTTTCTGGAAAAACAGAAAACTCTGAAAAACACTCATCTATGTCATTTGCCCTTGATTCTAATTAGAGCTGGCTAAAAGCCCCAAACAGTACCCATGCCACAGCCTGAATTTGGCTGTCTTGAAATTTCCTCCACTAAAATAATTAGTCTGCCACCCTTAATCTCAGTCTCCCACAAAGCCTCAGGACATAAGTAAAATGTAGACACATTTTCTGCCAGAACCTAATACATATGGCCTGGAGTCCACTATCAGTGAAGTCCTTGTTTCCAACTGAAGTTTTCTGAGCCTGGCTGTATTGCTGTCACCATTTTAGTCTTCTGAACCCAGCCAGAATCTCCCATCAAAGTCAGATTACAGTTTCTCTTGTTGGCATCTGCAAATCTTGCCAAACTCTTCCCACAAACCAATTCCAAAGGCTTTTGAACCATGTGGCCAGGTAGTTACAAAAATGACCCCACTCCTGGTACCAAATTTTGTTTTAGATACTTTCCTCATCACTGGGACAGAATGGGACTTTTATTTGTGCTCCCATTTACATGAATGGGTATGGTGGTGCATGGCTGTAATCCACCTTGGGGAGGCTGAGGCAGGAGGATTGTTGCAAGTTTGAGACCAGCCTGAGGTACAAAGTGAGCTCAAGGCCAGTCTAAACTGCACACAGAGAGGTCACAGGAAGATTGGGTGGAAGGCCCTGAAGCCAGGAGGGCTCCTCCCCTGGTGCTCTCCAGGGGGTGCACAGCCCCACCGGCCTGTGAGGGGACCCAGCTCTGTAGTTCAAACCCTAGGTTGTGTTGCTTCATCACAGCAATCTCAGAAACTAATGCCACAAGTCAGAGTTTCTGCAGGATGGGTCCAGGGAGTGGCGTCACAGGGCCAGCAGTCATAGTGGGCTGAACAGTGGCCCCAGGGACGGTCATATCCCGAGGTCCTGAGGCTCCATGGCAAAGAACTCAGATACAGCTCAGTGACTTGGAGACAGGAAGCTGCCTTGGGTCACCTACAGCCAAGGTGATGACAGGATCCTTTTGGTGGACAGAGAACTCTTGTGATCATGGCACAGGTGAGACTCAGTGGCCACGGACCTGGTGAATGGGCCTTGTGTCCAGCTGTGTGGGTAGCCCAGGAAGTGAAAAGGCAAGGAAATGGGTCTCTGTGTCCAGAAGGGGATAGCCCAAGTCCGCTGTGGTACGATGGGCCCCAGGGCACTGAAGAAAGGCAGAGGAGGCCCCTGACAGGAGTGGGGCAACAGCAAGGCCAACTGGCTCTTGGCCACTGGGTCAGAAAGAGACACGTACTTGAGCTGGGACAGAAGTGGTTTCATCCTGGCTGGAATGTGTCCGGTTTAAAATAATACTGAAGCTGGGCGTGGTACACCCTGGGAGGCTGAAGCAGGAGAATTGAAAGTTCAAGTCCTGCCTGGCAACATAGCGACTTAGCAAGACCCTGTGTCAGAACACAATGTAAGGACAGGGCTGGGGATACAGCTCCGTGGGAGGCGCTGACCCTCTTCTGCTCCAGTTTGTGCCTCCTGTCCTCTGGGTGCCACCTGGACAGAAGTTCTCCATTCCTGGCGGGGATTCCACCAGCATCCCCTCGGCAGCTCCTGCTGGTGTCTTATTAGCAGCCCCAAGGCTGTGGTACCCCTCTAAGGCTCCACCATAGTGGCTGACTCGGGCTCTCACCTACCACTGTGAGGCCACCAGACGTCTGTCCTGTGTCACTCCAGGGCTCGGCAGTGTGGCTGGTCCTCTCGTGTGTCCTGTCGTCTGTGGTCTCTGCCATGGACCAGGCTTCCTTGATCCCGTAACACTCCGGGTCTCCTGCTGTTTCAGCACTGCTCTTTCCCTTTGTACTTCCAGGTAAATTCAGAAATGCACCAGGCTGGTTCCTTACCCTGCACACACACAGCTGTCCCAGTCTCTATCTCTATCCCTTTTGCTTTCTTAGTCTCTGTCTCTGTCTGTTTCTGTCTCTCTCTCTCTCTCTGTCTCTCTGTCTCTTTCTCTCCTCCTCTGTCTCTGACTATCTGTCTCTCTCTTTCTGCTTCTCTCTTTCTTCTCTGTCTCGTTTTTTTTTTTTTTTTTTTTTGTACCAGGGATTGAACTCATGACCTCACGCTTGTCAGGCAGGTGCTTGTGCCACTGAGCTAAATCCCCAGCCCTGTCTCTCTCTCTCTCTCCCTCTCCCTCTCCTCTCTCTCTTTCTGTCTCTGTCTCTCTGTCTCTCTCTCTTTTTCTCTCTCCTCTCTCCTGCTCAGGGTTTAGGGAATCTCTAAAGCAAAATGGAAAGAAGACATCTTGACACTGAGTCTCCAACACCTGATTTATTTAGGGTTTCTTTTTTCTTTAAATTTTTATTGTGGAAAATTACAGCATGAAGACAGTAGAGAAAGATGCTATGGCCCTGGGTCCCTGCCATCCTGCTGCAGCCAGCAGTGTCCCCACAGTGTCCCTTGTCCCCATCTCCTCTGCCCCCTGCCCAGGTCAGTTCACGCTCTGGGCAAATTCCCACTCCTGCAGCCCCTGGGAGCTCCCCTCACAGACAGAGGCTCCTTTGAGCACAACCGCAGAGTCATCCCCAGCACGGGCAAAATTCAGGGAACTCACTGAAGTCCAGTCCTGACCTGCGCGGAGCATCAGGAGTTACTGCAGCTCGAGAATTTACGGTGGTTTGCCTGAGTCAGGAGCCGGGCGGGACCCCACACTCACTGCCCCTTCTGGTCCCCTTGCCCTGCCCCAAGACATTTGTTGAAGAAACTGGGTCATTTGACCATTTATTTTTATGTAAGTCTGCTTTAGTGCTGCCCCGCAGTCTTTGCTATTCTGTCCTTACAGCCTTTCACATCTTTTATTCTTTTTCATGGTTTTGATGTGATTTGTTAGTGACAGCTTTTCCGAGCCCTGTGTTCTGGTAACTAGGAAGACATTTGGTTTTTATTACTGAAGCTGTACCTAGCAACACTGCTAAGTCGTCTTAATAACTTATCTGTGTATTGATTTAGATTTTTTTATATATTTATGCATATATGATCATTGCATCTAAAAATAATGACGTTTTCCCCTTTCATTCCTTATACCTGTTATTTCTGTTACATTTGATAGTTGTTATTGGGCAAGCTGGTGAATATTGAGTAGTTTTAGTGAGTGTTGCCCTTCTGTTCTTTTTTCCCCTCCTCCTCCCGCTCCTCCTCCTCTTCCTTCTCCTCCTCTTTCTTCTCCTTTCTGTGCTGGGGATCGAACCCAGGACCTTGTGCATGCTGGGCAACTGCTCTGCCACTGAGCTGCACACCCAGTTCCGTGTTCTCAGTCTCAGGCGTTTAACAGTTTTGGTGTTTTGTTTTGTTTTCTGAGACAGAGTCTCACTATGCAGTTCAGGCTGGCCTTGAGCTCACTTTGTAGCCCAGGCTGATCTCGAACTCACAACAATCCTCCTGCCTCAGCCTCCCGTGTGCTGGGATTACAGGCGTGAGCCACCACGCCCAGCTCCCTTTTTATTTTTTATTTTAAGACAAGGCCTCACCAAGTTGTCCAGGCTAGCCTTGAACTCATGGTCCTCCTGCCTTAGCTAGGCTTGCAGGCATGTACCACTGCGGCCAGCTAAAGGAATGCTTTCAATGTTCATGATTATTGGGACATAACACTGGGTTACAGCAACCCGTTCCATACTCTTCTACCATAAATCTGTACTTTAACGTAACGGTAATCAGCTGTGTGCCTCAGTAGCGACCCCTGGGGGATATGGAAAGCAATCTTCCTGTTTGCCCACTTGGGATGACAAATGGTGAAGTGTGCACATGTGTGCAAAAGTGTCAAACTGAAAATTTTACCCACATCATACTCAATTTAACAGGTTTTGTTTGTTTACTTGAGCATCACGGGGTGAAATATACCCACACCACTCTTCTGTTTTGTAAACATATATTTGACATGTTTACAAATGTAGCTGCACCTGGGGAAAGCAAAAACCCATCTGTGCATTTACCCACCTGGTAGATGAACAAATGGTGTCTACAAGAGACCCAAAGCAGCTACAGGTTAATTTTACCCATGAAATGCACATTGGTCAATTTCTGTGCATTTAGGATTTGTTCTTTTAAATAAACCAGGCCAACCTCTTTATGTGAGCCAGTGGTAGCCATGTGGGCTGGGAAAAGAACCAAGAAGAAGCGAACCCCTTCCTGAGAACCAGCTGGCAAGAAGTGCTGAAACCTGCCCCCTCCACCATCAACAACTGACTGAATCAGAGAAACACAGGCTGAAATGATAGCCAGTGAAGTAAAAAACAGCTTAATGCTTGTATTGCTTGGTTGACCTTGCAAGCCTAATGCTGGTAGTCTGAGCATCTATTTAGAGGATCACAACACGCAGTGTAGCAACTATGGGGCATCTCCTGAAGGCAGTAGCCACTGTTAGCTCCCTATTATCTCAATTTAGAGTCCTGTATCACAGTCATTGTTTGGCTTTATTCCGTTTTGTTTGGTTTGGTTTTATTATATCTGAGGGCATGGCCAGCTGTTTTGCAGATAACAAGAGACATTATGGTAGCCATTGTTGATTTCTTTTGTTGTTGTTGTTGTTCTGGGGATCAAACTCATGACCTTGTGCTTGCCGGGCAGGCATTCGTGCCACTGAGCTAAATCTCTGGTCCACATTGCTGATTTCCTATTAGCTTGTTTTGAAGTCTTGAATTGTTTTCATTGTTTTGCTTTGATTGGTTTTATTCTCTTGTGTTTTGTTTGATATTATTATATCTGAGAGCGTGGGCAGCTATTTTGAAGATGACAAGAGGCATTATGGTAGCCATTGTTGAGTTCCTATTACTTTGTTTTGAAGCCCTGTATCACTTTCACTGTTTTGTTTTGATTGGTTTTATTCTGTTTTATTTTGTTTGGTTTTATTCTCTTTAAAATAAGAAGAAGTGAACCTTTATGACAAAGTTGGTGTTATGCCCTACAGGCTATGTATGATACTCACTGTGGGCTTTTTAAAAATATAAATTGAAGCCAAAAAAAACTACATTGATAATTTTTAAGTGTATAAGTTTATGGGGTGCAAAGTGACATCATTTGTATGAATACAGTGTGGAATAACTAAGTTAACCTGTCTGTTCCCTCTAGTGCTTCACTTTTACCAGGAGATCATGTGAAATTTCCCCTCCTGGCAGTTTGAACCTGCGTGGTACTCTGTTGCTGACTGACTATTCATGGTGCTGTGTAATAAATAGAACTAGAAAGCAGAGCAGAGTAGAAAGCCTCCTGCCCGAGAGCCCGCCTGGCCTCTGTGACCCGGCTCCTCTGTCACCTGTGTCCGCTGGTTCTGGCCCCTGGGGCAGTGGTGCCAGGAGAGCTGGCTGGCCATGTCCCCCATGCACTGCCTCAGGACTGTGTGGTGCTCGCTGTGTGATGGACCCAATTTCTTGTCCACCCCACATGGCAGCTTAGGCCCCATCGCCTGGCTCAGTAAGCCCACCGCGGTGACCATGGGGTGCAGGGTCCACCAGGTTCTGCCCAGCAGTGAGCAGGGGGCTGCTGCAAGCTGTCCTTTGCCGTGTCCTCTCCTCACTTCATTTACAACACTCATCTCTAATATGAGTTTTCTGTGTTTGATGAAAATAGAAACAAAAAGCCCAGTTTTACCGATACTTTTTCCCTTGAGGGCCAAGTTGGCCCCTGCTAGTGTGGGTTCTGTGCTGAATGCATCGTCATGGCCACTGTGTGCCCACCCGTGTGTGGGTTTTTGTGGCTCACCGTGGATGCCATGGGTGCTGTGGGTGCTGTGGGCAGGGTCTCAGGCTGGATGTGGCCCCTTCACAGCCTTCCCAAGTCGCCCCTGTGTGTTGTCTGTTGCTAAGTAACTGCCAGCTCCATTTACACTTTCCAAATGGTGCTTCTCTTCCTGGCTTAGAAATCCAGTGCAGGGTAAGCATAAGTTTCCATGTCTCTTTTAAGTAGTAGAGAATTTGGCTTTTGTTACTGTTGTTTTACAAATCCAGTTTGGAGAGACACTTGCCTTGAGCATGGCCATTTCAACCGCTTGTATTCTTGCCTTCGCTTGGTGTTTACCTTGGCAGTTCCTGGAGTCTGGAGATTCTTCATATGTGTTCAAGAAAATGAGAGTATGGCTTCACCCAGTTCTTGTTCTTACCTTTGGCTGGTCACCCAGCTGTTTGTGGCCCCAGGAGGGTCTGGTGCTCTCTGTTTAGAGCCTTAGCTCTGGAACCTGTCTCCTCGAGGGAGACCCTGATGCCTGCTCCATGCTCAGTCCCCTGAGGGTCGCCAGCTCAGGGAGGCTTTGCTTTATCCCTGAAGACAGATATGTGCTGAGAAAAGAACCTTCCAGTGTGTTCTATGCAGGTTTGAGAGCAGCTGGACACTGGGGAGTGGTCACAGCAATCCCTGCCCTGGACTCAGCGGACAGATCTGTCCCCCAGGGCATCCATGGGCAGTGTGTCGCGATGGCCACCAGGAGCCCCTGAACAGAGCCCACTGGGCTGGCCATGGAAACCCTGCCCTGGTCAGGTTAACTGGGTCCCATGTGGGAGGAGCACCCTGGAGCTCACGAGGCGCCTCAGGGTGCTGCCTCTGGGGACTTTTTTTTTTTTGCCAAAAACTTTATTTAATTTTCTGGGAAATACAAGATGCATGTAAACATAAACCAGATATAAAACAAAGCAACCCAGATCTTGCTATCTGGAAGCATGCCAAGACAGAGCATTGCTGTAGACCAGAGCCCAGCCAGAGTGATGGAGGACACCTGGAGGTGGCAGCCAAGGGACTGGGGCTGCCTCCAGGACACTGCGTGTTTGTGATGAGACTTAAAAAGCCCACTGTTAAAAATCCGGAAACAGAGTTAGTTCAGCACCACCGCTGGACCTGGGGCTATGCCAGCACTCGCCACTGCTCTGCACGTGACGTCCATCTCTCCAGTCTCTGCTGAAGGGGAGAGGAAAACACCTGGATCCCACGGAGCCTGCTGGGAGCTGGGCAGGGCCATGTGGACCCCAAGAGGGATCTCCTGCAGTTCTGGAGCTTCAGCGACACCCTCGAGCTCACATCCAACCACGTGGCCCACAAAACTGGACACTCACACCTGTCCTGCTCACACCTGTCCTGCTCACAAGTACCTTCTGCAGACCTTTCAGGAACCAGCAGGGACATCCATTCCCCTTGCTTTTCCTGGCTTAAAGGAAGCCTGTGGCAGGGAACAAGTGGAAAATCCAAGAGTGGTGGCTGTGTACCCTTTTTTAACTCTTTAGGAGCAGTGTGCTTTGGTTAGAAGCCACTAGAAACCAGAGGGCGTATTGAGGGGCATGCCCTCCAGCTGTTGGACTCCTAATGTGGCAAGCAGACTCGGCAAATGCAGCAGGTGTAACAGAGCCAGGTCCACCTGGTCATCAACAGAGAGTGAGGGGTGAGGGAGGGGGTGGTCCTCCCAGATGGACCTGATGGACCTCACACTTCATTTTGGGGTTGGCATTTCCCTACTGTATGGCCCATCATAGTCACTGACTCACAGTTTGAGAGGCCAGCTCTGGACCAGACAAAGGCAGTGGGTACCATCAGTCAGGACCTGGAAGGTGGAAGTGAGTCTCTGGGAAACGGGACCTCTACACTCAAGGACCTGCTCATTGCTTCCAACACTGTGTCTCCTCTAAGTGGGTCGGTGCCCATTCTCAAAGGTCAGCTTGTGGCCAGCAAGCAGTAGAATCTTCTGGCCTGCTTCTTTTGTGACCAAACTTGGGGGATTTTCCAAACTTCAGCTCTTGGTGGATCCTTGGATGTTGAATCATGAAATTCCCTGCCTACCTGCTCCTCTTCTTTATGAAACACTCAGCATCAGCTTGCTCCTTCCTTCTAATCAGTAGAGACAAAGCCTCCAAACTCACTTCCTGCCTTCTTGCACTGTCTCTTCTGGAGGCCGCCTCCCAGTGAAGGGACATCAGCCCCACTCATGGGACATTGGTGCACAGTTTTTTCTTTAAAAAATAAATTACTGGCATTGATTTATTAATAACTTTTCTAAGACACATTATTAGGTATTGAGAATATTTTCAGCGAATCGTTCTAAATCAATTGCTAAATTAAACAATGAAAAATTCCTCCACAATTTTAATTCTCATGCATAGCAACACTGGTGTCCACTCTATCACTCCTTCTTACTTTACTGTGGCGGGGTCATTCCTGGTGTTGGACATCTGTTTTTGTAACAAGAATGCTGACCTATAAACGTGTAACATCTCCTCTTTCATTATGAGTCATGATGTTAGGTATTGTAATCAATAAACCTTGAAACCAATAACATACTGAAAATGCAGTAGATCTGGGTATGGTGGTGCGAGCTTGTAATCCCAGCCCTTGGGAGGCTGAGGCAGGAGGATCACCAAAATTCGAGGTGGCCTGGGCTAGATAGTGAGACCTTGTATCAAAAAACAGAAGAAAAAAACAAAAAAGAAAAGAAGTGAAAGCCATACCTTAAGTTGAACTTTCACAGGACAAATTAAGTTGCTTATAGAAGGTACCATTACCTGTTTAACATTTTTTCTTGAGGAAAAGTCTTAATGTCCACACATGGGCCTATAAAATTCTGTACCACGAGTCTACACCAGCAAACTCCCAGCCTTCCCAAAGGATAACCCAGGTGTGATGAGTATCCTGAAGTTCCTTAAAAATTATTTCCGACCCTCGGCACCGTGTGTGTTCCGCTGTGGTCACGTTCAGACGAGATGCCGCAGCCTTTAGTGTCCAGCTGGTTGCATCCTCGACAGTTTCATCCACCTGCATAACCACTGCCCAGAATGAGGAGCGCAGCTCTTCCCTCCATCCCCTGGGTCCCCACAGCTCCTCCTCCCCGCCGTGTGCCCCCTCTGGTCCCTGTCACCTGTGGTCTTGCCTACCTTGGGCTTCCACAAGCTCCTTGTCTGGCCTCCTTCGTGGGGCTGCCGGGGCTCACATGGCTGTGACCTTCATGCATCTCTGCCGTGAGTATCCCAGGTGTGATGGCCAGAAGTTTGTTCCTCATTCTCATATTGACAGACACATACATTGTTCCCAAGTTGGCGCCAGTAGGAACAGGGTGCTGTGAATATTCCTGTGTGCATTTTGGTGTGGACATGCTGTTATTTCTTAGCAACATCAGGATGCTGGTCAGGCTTTGGGATGCATTTGAAAAAAGTTGCCTGGCAAAAGCCAAGTCCTGCCTCACATCTGCCAGCAGGGCATGGAAGTACCAGTCCCCACGACCCTGCCTGCTGCAGTCCATGTTGTTGATATTTTTTTATTTCAGGTGTTCTAGTGCCTGTACAGTGATTTTAATTTGCATTTTCCTGATGGCTGTCAGTGTTGCAGAAAGTGTCACCTGCTTATTGACTATCTGTGTTAGTTACTTTTTTCTTATTGTGTCAGGGTTAGAATACCTGACACCCAAAATGAAAGAAGGAAAGGTTTATTTAGCTAACAGTTTGTGGGGTTTCAGTCCATATTCAGCTGGCTTCAAGGCAGGGTGACATGGCAGGGGAGCAGCCATTCATAGCAGTGGCAGGTGCCAAAGGCAACAAGAACAAAAAGGGAAAAAGGGTAAACATACCTCCTTCCCTCCCTTATATTGTATGCCAGCTCTGCCTCTGGGTGGGTGCAGCAGTCACACTGCCAATCCCAGCGCTAGACAATGAACCAATCACAAATGCTACACTCAGCCTTCTCCATGACTGCATGAGGGTTTGGGGGGCCATCCAGACACAAACCATAACACCATCTCTGTATCTTCACATCTGTTGTAAATCTTTCGACTTTAAAATTGGAGGTTATATTGCTGACATTTAGCTCTTTCTATATTCGAGATATAAGATCTTTGTGAAATACCTGTACTACAAGTTGTTTTTTCCTAGTATGTAGCTTATCTATTCATTTTCTTAATGTTTTTATAATGAAGCATTGTAAATTCTCATAAAATCCAAACTTTTTGGTTTTTCTTATTAATCTGTGGTCTTGTTGACCCACATTTTGTAACAATTTCTTTGCAGCTAACTCTGTCTCTCAGGATGGAAGACGACCCTGGCCTGTTTCCCTGCAAGGAGCTCATGGACAGCGCCATGGAGGATGGTAGTAGAGACCACAGCCTCCTCTCCAACACAGAAGACAGCCATGGGCCCAGGGCTGCTCCTTGATTCTCTTTATTGCAGGGAGCCTGCATGTATTAAATTTGTGTTTTTCTGCATTGAGGGAGCTGATATTATTGTCTTTTACTTGACAGAGGCATAAATGATGGCTGAGGACTTGGAAAGAGGTGCCATAGTTTCCTAGTTTCAGTATCACTATCGACTAGTTGGGGCCATTTTTATACTTTGAATTTGACCTGTCTTTATTTTCTACTTCTGGAAGTGTTGAGATTTTCTTAAAACTTCTGACAACCTGAACTTTTTTGGAGACATCCTCAATCTGAGGCTCAGACTGGCCCCTGGGCAGTGTTCCAGTGAGGGCTCTGGGTTTGGCCCAGGTGGTTTTGGGTTCTGGGGATTGTGGTTCCGGGCCCTGTGGGGCCTGTGTTAGTGCAGCCCTCTGCCATGCACTGTTGTCCCTCTCCCACGCTCCAGCGGTGGCTGGCTCCATGCGTTCTAAAATCCCTTTTCAGTTGTTTTTACAGAGATCAAATGACCATGTGGTGATAGACCCTGTAGCTCCCCTTGCCACGTTTGGCTGGAAGTCTGGTGATTCCCTAAGACAAGGGTTCTTGAGAGCCCCTCCACTTTTTCCCTCCAGTACTGGAAATGGAACCCAGGGGCTTTGCCAACCCTTTTTCACTTGTTTATTGTGAGACAGGGTTTCACTGATGAATTGCTTAACTGCCCAGGCTGGGTTTGAAGTTGCAGTCCTCCTGCCTCAGCCTCTCAGAGTGCTGGGATCACCTGTGTGGAGCACCTCACATGGATTAAAACATTGCTGGAGGCACAGAGGTTCTCAGTGTGTTGGTTCTGTCTTCCCATGTTTACTGTGTGGAAGAGTGAAGCTGAAAGCCCTAATGCACAGCTGCAACAATGAGCAGGCACTGGTGACCACGTGTAGTTTGCCAGGTGCTAACCTCTCCTAGAGGCCTCCAGCAGCTCCACTAGCTGCACAGGAAGCAATAGGAAAGGCTGAGGTGTGTCAGCACAACTGTGCACAGGGGCAGCCTGGAGCCCTCGCCACGTTTTCTACTCCTGCTTTGAGAACCTCTCTGCTCATCCATTTTGAGACTTGAATGTTTGATCTGCCACTTCTTAAGGGGGGATTTGTTTTTGTTTTTGGTTGTCAGTTGTTTGTTTTTTGTCTTGAGACAGGGTCTCACTATGCAGTTCAGGCTGGCCTTGAGCTCACTTTGTAGCCCAGGCTGGTCTTGAACTCACAACAATCTTCCTGCCTCAGCCTCCCAAGTGCTAGGATGACAGGTGTGAGCCCCCACACCTGGCAGTTGTTTGTTTTTGAGACAGGCTCTTGCCATATACTCCAGGCTGGCCTTGAGCACATGGCAATCCTCCTGCCTCAGCCTCGAAAGCTAGGACTGCAAGCAGGCACCAACACCCCCAGCTATTCTTTTTGTCTTTTTTTTTTTTTAATTCTTCTTGCCTTGCCTTGATTTCTAGAAGCAGATGAATTAAAGGATCCAGAGTCTGAGGCGAAACGTGGTCCTCTGGGAACAGAGAATGCCGCTGCCCCCAGCCACTCTTGGTAATTCTTGGGTGGGTCAGGGAGCCACTCCCACCTCCGAGTGCAGCTCCTGAGTAGGACATGGAGCCATGGATGCAGAGGAGCCCGAGTCCTGTGAGCTGTGGGCGAGGTGGGCAGCAGCCACTGTCCCTTTCATTCTGCACCCCAGGAATGAAAGAGGCATCGATACCGAGAGAGTAAAGACGCCAACCGCAGCTGGGGACAGAGTGCGGGTGTCCCAGCTGCGCAGGAGCCTGGACCTCCTGGCCATCGCGTGCGAGGAGAATGACCTGTCCCTCCAGAAGTCCCGGTGAGCCACCACCCTGCCTGGAGCCCATGCTCCCGCCCTCACCCTCGGCCCCAAGCAGAGCTCTGCGGGTGTCCGTCTGCTACCCTGGCTCAAGGGGAGTCCCAGAATGGACAAGGTCCTGCCCCTGCCAAGCACCCAGCGGGCCTGGCCTGTGTGGATCCAGGGGCCCCTGGCCCCCTTGTGGACCCCAGGCGCTGTGGCATCACCTTCAGGTGGGTGGCCTCAGTGGCTTTTCCAGAAACAGGTGGATGATCCCTGCTCGTGTCACTCTGTGGTCAGAGACCCTAGGAGGATGCGGTGCCCATGGCCACAGCCTGGGGTAGAAGTCCAGCCCAGACCCCTCCCCACCTCACTGCCTGCTCTCTGGCGCTGAGGCCTCAGGGACCTGGGTCAATTCTCACTGCAGGGGGGAGCTGTGCACTTGTCGCCACAGGATGGACCTCCTGAGCAAGCAGCAGGCGAGCGTGGCTGCTGAGGTCACCCGGGAGAGGAAGTCCAGCAACACGTAGGCACCTGTGGGCTGGGAGGTAGGGGCACAGCGGGTGGAAGTGGTGGCCACACCTGGGCATGAACGGAGAAGTCAGACCAGCTGAGTTCGGGTCTGAGGCATCCCCCAGGATGGACGCACCTGACTCCTCCATGGGATTTTAAATCTGCCTGGGACTGGGGTGCAGAGGACCCTAGGTCTGACTGGTGGCTCAGAACCTGCTTCTGGGCTCCATATACACACAGGGTCCTGCCCTGCAGCATCCACGTGGCTTGTCCTCTGGTCAGGGTCACTCGGGCCCTCCGTGCATAAGGCCCCACTCCAGATCTTCCACATGGGAATCCCAGCACCTGAATACTCTGGCCTGAAGCCATGAGCTCAGGGAGTCATGGTCTCTGGTGCAGATGGCACCCAGGGGTGCTGCGGCCCAGGAGGGAGGTAGGGTCAGGTGGGGCTCAGGTCAGCAGGATGGTGGTGTTTTGGGGCCCCTGGGTCCCTCCTAGGCAAGGCTGGCATGGCCTGGGAACCAGGAGTTCAGCTTCCAGACTCCAGGGGGAGATGAGGGGCTGTGTGTCAGGCCAGCGGGGTGGGTGGGTGGCCCCACTGCCCCTGTGGTGAGGCCCGAGGCAGCTCACCTCCTCCAAGGCCACCCTATGACTGCCTCACCCCTGTGGCTGTGCCAGGGCAGCTGTGGGCCGTCTGCAGGCCGTATCCCGACGCCTGCACCTGGAGCTGGAGGGCGAGCGCAACCTGCAGCCAAGCACTGCCACCAAGCTGCAGCAGAGCGAGTGAGTGGGGCAGTGAGGCGGTGGGACCTGGGGAGGGCTGGGCTCAGGTGTCCTAGCTGCAGCCAAGCACTGCCACCAAGCTGCAGCAGAGCGAGTGAGTGGGGCAGTGAGGCGGTGGGACCTGGGGAGGGCTGGGCTCAGGTGTCCTAGCTGCAGCCAAG
>PVLA01016838.1:0-19388 GCA_004027455.1 Hydrochoerus hydrochaeris
CACCACCACCATCACCATCATCATCATCACCATCACCATCACCATCATAATCATTTCCACCATGGCTATCAGCACCATCATGAAGTGACGTCATCACCCATCATGAAGTGTCTGAAGAGTCTGTCCCTGGGCAGGCCAGTGAATCTCTCTGGGTTCTGTGTTGCCTATGAGGCTGCTCCTTGCTTGGCTTTGCCCATCTCCTTGACCCTGGGGGAAGCTTCACCAGCCCCTCCCCATATCAAGCTTACTAGCTTTTCCTTCTTCTGTCCTCATGGGGTCCTGGTGGGACAGCTCTGCTGGCCCTAGGTGGATGTGCCCTGAGGTTTATGCTTCCATTAGAACTCTCCGTAGCCCGTGTCTCGGGACCTTCTTTGTTCTCAGACACACTTTTACCATCAGATTCTGGGTCTCAAAGAGCAATTATCTTGGAAGGCTTCATCACAAAAAATGCATTGAACACAGTTGAACAGAAGCCAGCAGTCCCGAAACGACTTCCTGGGCCCAGCCTGGTGGCTGTGAAGCCAGCCTTGGGAACCCAGCTCCCCCAAAGAACCCGGGCAGCTTTTATCCTTCCAGCCCCCATCCCTGAGCTGTTGCTTGCTGTACAGTGCCTTTCTGGGAGACGCGATCAAGACATTCTATTGAGTTCCACTATATCCAAATATCAGACGGTGCCTTTGAACCCCTCCGACAAGCCACAAACTTAGGAACCGGCACTGACATGACACTCAGCACACTCAAAACACTGGGCGGGCCGGCCGGCCGGGCCAGGAACGCTTTGATGACATGTGCTCCTTCCCGTTTGTGTGCTAATGGGGTCTAAGGTACTCCTGGGCGACGCGGAGGTCCAGGCACTCGCGCTCTGAAGCAAGCCTCTGTCTCGTTCTCGGTCCGAAATCTCCAGCCAAGAGCAATATGAGAGATCTGTTATCGGTTTAAACAACCAAGCATGGCAGGGGGATAAACACTGAGGCCCGAGAGCCGAGGTTTCTCCTAAGAAAGAAAGGGCTGGAAAGACCAAACTCGAAGCGTTCCCCATCAAAACAGCTGGCTCTCCGGAGAAGCAGGCTCATCTCCTCCCAGACTGTCCCGGCCGCAGCGAGCGTCTGAACCCCACGCCACATTTTTAATCCCTTGAAACTTTAGTTTTTGCCAAGATGGATGTCGGGTCCGAATGAAAACCAGAGTCATTCATCTCTGCCCAAGCATTTTCTTCCTCTCCTCCTCCTCCTCCTTCCCCAGCAGAAAGGGGTGCGGGTAGGTGCCTTCTAAAGGCCGGTGCACCCTGCCCGGGGCCATCGGGCTCCTGCCCTTTGCTCAGAACCAAAAAGACCCAGCCTGGGAGGAAGCACAGGAGCTGGAGCAGACGCTAAGTGACGAGGTCACGCCAGAGCAGGCAGGTGGCTCCGCGGTGCAGCGGAGCAGGGCAGCAGGGCGAGGCAGAGGCTCTCTGGATGTGGCGACTTCCTTTGCCAATTGTAGGAGCCCAGGGAAGACGGCGCCCCTTTCCTAAGCGTGCCGCAGACCCCTTTATTTCAAGCTCCCCTTTGGGTGCGAGGCTGGGAAGCAGCCTTAGCATTCCGGACGCCTTTGCAATTAAGGGTAACAGCTCGGGGCAGCTTGGAGGCCCCGACGGACGGATTTCTCCCTCTCCCTGCCGCCAGCGCAGGGCACGGAGGCTCTTTGAAGCCAGGGTCGGAAGCTGAAGCCTGGTCAGCGAGGAGAGCGAGGCCGCTGTGGGCTGGGGCACAGGATACACGTCCAGGCGTTTCTGTCTCCCCTAAGTGCAGCCCGAGAGACGGGACCAGGGGCTCCCGGTTGGAGACTGGCGAGCTGGTCCTTCAGGACTCAGAAATTTGCCAGTCAGCAGCCAGCCCTGTGCTTTTATTAGCCCATGGGTTTGCAGCTGCTTTTAGGGGAACCAAGAATGAGCTCATACCCGGCTGGACCCTCTATTACCTGTGCATTATCGGTAATTACAGAGCATGCGCTGCCCGCTCTTTGGTACCGGGCCACGGGCATCACTGTCAGTGTTACCCAGTTTCTTCCAACTTGGGGGACATGAAAGACAAGAGGGGCGCTGCACGGGCAGAGAGAAGAAATGAATGGGTGAGTCGCCACCCACTTGAGGAAAGGCATCGCTATAATGCAATGACAAACCTGGGCACAGCAGCGCATGACGGTCACCCAAGCTACTCAGGTGGCTGAGGCAGGAAGATCACAAGTTCTGAGGCCAACTTGGAGCAACTTAGTGAGATCCTGTCTCAAAGTAAAATTTAAAAAATTAAAACCAAAAGCTGGAAATTATAGTTCAGTGGTACAATGTTTGCTCAGCCTACACAATAGTCTGGGTTCAATCCTTGTGCTGAATAAAAAAATAAATGTTTGAGCGTTAGATGTATTTCAACTGTCTTAACCATTAAGCCGTGTGTGTGTGTGTGTGTGTGTGTGTGTAGTATCCATCCGTGTCTGTGATTTTGATGTTTTTATGTATTGACTAAAGATAAATTTAGTTCACATTTATATAAAAGAATGGGAAAAGTAATCAACAAACACAAATGTTATTTTGAGCAAACTCTTTTTTCCCGCTTATTCCATTAGATTTCTTTTACACTTTTTTTTTTCTTTTGAGACAGGGTCTCCCTCTGCAGTTCAGGCTGGCCTTGAGCTCATTTTGTAGCCCAGGCTGGTCTTGAACTCGCAACAATCCTCTTGCCTCAGCCTCCGGAGTGCTGGGATTAGAGGCGTGCGCCACAGTGGCTGGTTCATGCTTTTCTTCACAGAATACCAAAGTTCTTATATTTGGAGCAGGGGGGGGGTCCCTTTCATCAGGCGCTCTCACCTTCTGAGAGACCTCTCCACTCGGGGTGACCTTTTGGGTTTCTAACAGAAAAAAGTGCCAGCTGGAAATGTGTGTTGCTAGTGCCCTCTAGTGGCCAGAGCTTGGCTGGATTTTTTGAAGCGATTTTCTCCCATAAACTGAGTGTGCTGTTCACCTAATATTACTACTAGGCTCTGGCTGTCACAGCTTTCAACTTTCTGAGCCTGGGCCTTTCAAAGCCATTTCAGATCCTCTGGTAGAAACAAGTGCATTTGAAACAGAGCTACCGTGTTGTTGTTTGAGAAGATGTCTGGCTTTGTAGCTCAGGCTGGCCTGGAACTCACTGTGACCCTCCTGCCTCAGCCTCCTGAGTGCTGGGATTACAGGCGTGAGCCACCACGCCCAGCTACAATGCTTGAAAATAGAAAATATTAAATTTTTTTTTTGGAAAAATTATTTGTGGCTTCCAGAGCAGACATTCTTTGCCTGCATGGTTCCTCTTGAGTGTCGTCAAGAGAAACGACCTCAGGTTTGCAAATCTTTCCTGTTGCCAAGTTTGCTTGGCAAAATTAATATTTTTTTCTTCATGTTAATTATGAGAGAAAGACTGAGAATTGAGGTGTTTCTTTCAAGATTCTTTGCAGGGGAAACCTGCAAACCACTTAAGGGTCCAAAAACAAAGAATTTGATAAATTAAGATTTAGGCAAAGGAAGGAGTAAGAATAAAGTGGCATGTTAGAAACAAAATCACCGAGAGAGAGAAATAAGAGAAGCCACACCCTTCACACTAGCATCCAAAAAAATGAAATACTTAGGAATTAGTCTAACGAAAGATGTAAAAGAGCTATACAGGGAAAATTATAATACCCTGAAAAAAGAAATCAAAGAGGACCTCAGAAAATGGAAAGACATTCCTTCTTCTTGGATAGGAAGAATAAGTATTGTGAAAATGGCCATTCTCCCAAAATTGTTCTACAGATTGAATGCAATCCCAATGAAAATACCAGTAACATACCTCACAGATCTAGAGAAATCACTCCTAAAATTCATCTGGAACCAGAAGAGACCTAGAATAGCAAAGGCAATTCTAAGCAGCAAAGCCAAGGCAGGAGGAATCACAATCCCTGACTTGAAGTTATACTACAAAGCTCCCGTAATAAAATCAATTTGGTATTGGAATAAAAACAGACCTGAAGATCAGTGAAATAGACTAGAAGATACAACCACGAACACACTCACCCACCTTATCTTTGATAAAGGAGCAAAACATGTCCATTGGAAGAACGATAGTCTCTTTAATAAATGGTGCTGGAAAAACTGGCTATCCATATGCCGAAAACTAAATCTAGACCCATGCCTGTCACCATGTACTAAACTAAAATCTAAATGGATCAAAGATCTAAATATTAAAATAGAAACACTAAATCTTTTGGAAGTAGGTAAAAATCTTGAAGACATAGGGGTAGGTAGAGAATTCATGAACAAGAACCAAACTGCATGGGAAATACTTCCCAGAATCAATAACTGGGATCACGTCTTATTAAAGAGTTTCTGCATGTCGAAAGAAATCTCCAGCAGAGTGAAAAGAAAACCCACAAACTGGGAAAAAAATTTTGGTGAACTGTCCCTCAGACAAAGGACTTCTGTCTAGAACTTATAAAGAAATTTAAAAAATCAGACCCCCGAAATTCAAAGACCCAATCCAAAAATGGGCATCCGAGATGAACACACAGTTCTCAGATAAAGAACTACGAATGGCAAATGAATACATGAAAAAAAATGTTCATCATCATTGGTCATTAGAGAAATGCAAATGAAAATCACACTGAGATTCCATCTCACTCCAGAAAGAATGGCCAGGATCAACAAAACTACCAACAACAAATGCTGGAGAGGCTGTGGGGAAAAAGGAACTCTTCTGCCCTGTTGGTGGGAGTGTAGACTGGTGCAACCACTGTGGAGGTCAGTCTGGAGATTTCATCAAAAAGCTGGGTTTGGAAGTCCCATTTGACACAGCTCTTCCGCTATTAGGCATATTCCCAGAAGAACTGAAAACATCTTACCACAGTGATATATGTGTGCACCCATGTTTATAGCAGCACAATCTGTAATAGCCAGATCTTGGAAACAACCTAAGTGCCCATCAGCTGAGGAATGAATACAAAAATTGTGGTACTTTTATACAACGGAGTACTACTCAGCTATAAAGAATGATCACATTGAGATATTTATAAATAAATGGATGCAACTTGTATCCATACTCATAAGTGAAATAAATCAAACTCACATGTATAAATACCATATAGTCTCGCTAGTGTAAGAAATGGTAAGAGTACATAAGATGGTAATCATGGTTCCCCATTATATTGCTTTGAAGTCTCATAAGGTTTTCATTCATTGGTTGGAATGGTTTTATTCTGTTTTATTTGATCTTATTATGTGTGATGGTATAAACAGCTACTTTGAAGAAAACATTATGGCAGCCACTGCTGATTTAATATCATCTTTCTTTGAAGTCCTACCATGCTTTTGTTCTTCTATTACCATTGGATCTATCATTTTGTGTCTTATTGAATTTTAATATGTATGATAGTATAAACAAATTTTTTATGGAAAATGAGATATTATAGTAGCTATTGTTCATCTTCAGTTATTTGGTTCAGAATGCCCTGTAATACTTTCATTCTCTTGTATGGTTTTATACTATTCTGTCATGTTTGACGTTACTGTGTGTGAAGCTAAGCTCAACTATTTCAAAGAAAGAGACATTATGGTAGCTACTGTTGATATCCAATTGTCTTGTTGCGAAGTGCTGCGTTGCTTGCATTGTTCTGTTCTGATCTGCTTTATTCTGTCCTCTTATGTTTTATTCTCTGTAAAATAAAATTAAAATTTAAAAAAGTGACATGTTAGAGTGAGCAGGAGCTTTTCGAGGAGGTGGCAGCTCCAACATCTAAGGAGGCTGAATAATTTTCCCCAGGGCTTCACACAAAGCCCAGTGGTAGCTGCTTATTCTGTATAAGCACTGACTGATATGTTTCTAAATATGTGGCTCTGAGATTTTAAAATCCGTGCAATAGTTAGAATTTACAAACAAACAAACAAACAAACAAACTAGTCTGTCCCCTTAAATCAGTGCTTCTGCTGGGTGTGGAGGTGCACACCTGTAATCCCAGCACTAGGGAGGCTGAGGCAGGAGGATGGTAGCAAGTTTGAGGCCAGTTTGTGTTATAAAGTGAGTTCAAGACCAGCGTAGTGAAACCCTGTCTCAAAAACACATACACACACAAACACACACACACACACTAAGTGCTTCTGTTGAAACATCATTCTAGTGTTAAGAGAAAGAAATCTCCAAATTATGATCTCTGGTAACCAAATTCAAATATTGCATCAAGAAGTTTCCAGAGATGGTACCAGATTTATTTGCAAAAAAAAAAAAAAAACCCAGGGTGTGATGGCACCCACTGCAGTTCCAGCATTTGGAAGGCAGGAGCAGGAGTTCAAAGCCAGCCTTGGCTACTCAGCAAGTCCCTGTTTCAAAAGCAAAACAAAACAAACAAAAGCTTCGTGAAGGGTTTTGCTGTGGGTGAGCTGGCGGGAAAGCGAAGCCTTGCTCAGTGGAAGTCAGGACGTGACAGAAGAGCTGAAACACGCCACGGTGAAAATTCAGTTTCTTAACAAGTACTCATTTGGGGTCTGTCAGCTTGAGACAGTATTGAGACACAGCTGAGACCTCAGAGCGGCTGGGAGGAACACTCGGGTGACACCTATGATAAAGGAATATCAAGCAGCGTAAAGCAAGCGAATGCGTAATTACAACATGAGCGCATTAAAGCTGCATGGGGAAGAAAACCCAGCCTGGGGTGCAGGGTTTGTCATGGGACGTTTTGTGTCCGACTGACCAGGGTGAGGTTCTACACGGCCAAGGGAGCTTCGGGCACTCCGCTCCGCTTTACCATCTGTAAAATGGGTTGATGTCAGTTTGGACTGTTGTGAAGACCACGCAGGAAAATGCACCTTGTTCGGCTTTTGAACCCCCAAACATGCTTGGTACCACTCATGGCCAGTGAATACCTTAGACCCTGGACACGGCTGGTGCCCAGTTGGGGAGCCAGGTGCCTGCAGGGAGCTGGGGCCCCAGCCATATGAAATCTCTCGCAATGCAGTATGAGTGTTTTTCACGTCAGTTGCCAGATTGTCTCTGCCCTGGAGACCTTGGCCCACCAAGATGTCTTCCCTTCATCATTTTGCACCCCAGGAGAGGAAGAAGTTTTGCCGCCAAGCGCAGCACCCGGAGGGCAAAGGTCTTCCATTTGGGCGGCTCTGAGACTCAAGTTTGTGGTTTCCAAGCGAGGTGGCTGTGGAGAGCAGGCGCACAGTGCAACCCAATGCAACCAGGAGCCAGCGTGCAGGAGGCTGGAGGGGAGCCTGGGGTCGCCTTCCCTCCTTCCGCCTGCAAGACTGCGCGCCTTGGCGGACCACACGCGGGCTCAAATATCCAACCCTGGAGGCTGGGGAAGTTAGGTTTCACCTGGACAGCAGGATCTTGAAGAATTTTAGCTCTCCCGGTCAGTCAGCCCATTAGCGAGCGGACCAGGGGTGGAGAGCACAGGGCCACACCAGCAAGAAGCCCTGTGTGGGGTCCAGTGCATGCGCAGGCCGCAGCCAGACTGGGAACAGCCAGGCCCCAGCCGCTTCCAGCACCTTGGCTGGCAAACAAGAAGCCCAAACCTCCCCGACCCGCCTCTCCAGCGACCCACCGACCGGCCGGCTTATCCAGACAAGCACGGCTGTGATGAACGCTGTGGAGGTGAAGCGCAACTGGAGGAGGCCTGCGGTGTCTTGGGGTTCCACTAACATTGCAGGCCTCGGGCCAGTGGTCTGATCGCAGGTTCAGAGGGTTGCGGTGCTCAGCGTGGCAGCTGGAGGGGAGTCTCCTTTGGAGGGGTGCAGCCACTGTTGAGTCCCTATGGGCTTGTTTTGAGGTACTATATTGTTTCCATTGCTTTGTTGGGTTGGGTTTTATTCTTTTTTGTTTTGTTTATGTTAAATCTGATGGCAGGAGCAGCTATCTCAAAGGTGGCAAGATATATCATGGTAGCAATTCTGGATTGACTGGTGGCTTGTTTTTTATTGTTTCTATTCTATTCTGTTCTGTTTGATTTTTACTACGTCCGAAGTTATCTCCAGCTATTTTGAAGACATCAAGAGGCATGATGGTAACTATTGTTGATCTCTTAATGTTTTGAAGTCCTCTATCTCTTACGCTGGTTTCATTCTGTTTTATCCTCCTTAAAATAAAATGTTAAAAAAAGAGAATTCTGGAGACAGGAATTGTGGCATACACTTGTACTCCCAGCTACTCTGGAGGCTGAGGCAGGAGGATCCCAAGTTCAAGGCTAGGCTTGGCAATTTGGTGAACCCTCCACGAAAACAAAACAGCACTGATTGAATCTGTTTTTTAATTAGTGTTTTTTTTAATTAGTGCATATAAATTATACAGAATATGTTACATTGTGACATTTTCATGCATGAATATAACATATTTGATCATATCTGTTTCCTATTATGCTCTCTTTGCCTGGCTTTCCTTTTCCCCCTGAATTTTCATATTCACTTGCTTGGTTTACCTAGGTCTTTGATTTTCAGATGAGGAAGTTGATGCTCCATAAAGATTTTAATTTTGGTACTGGGGACCGGAGCCAGGAAGTGTTTAGCTGTATTCCCAACCCTTTCTACATTTTTTAATTGAGACAGCATCTCATGAAGCTGCCGAGGCTGGGCTCAAACTTGAGATCCTCCTGTCTCAGCCTCCTACGTAGCTTGGGTTACTGCCAAGCACCAGCGTGCCTGGCCCTGTGGAGATTTTTTAAAATACCCCTCACAGAGGTAAAGTCTGTGTCAGCTTCCCTTGAGCCAGGCCTGACTGCAGTGAGTCTCTGAAGAACAGTGGGATGCAGCCCCTGTGGTGCTCAGCGCTGTCACATCAAAGGCAAAGCAGTTCCCACCTTATTTGCTGGACTTCCTCGCCTGGCCCCTGAACCACCCTGAAGAAGCCAGACTTCCCTGGGCTTGCCATGCTGGCTGGGTCAGAGAAAGACGCTCTGATTACCCAGTGCCACCTGCCAACTGTGCGCAAAAGCCAGCTGGGACGCCCACCTCATGGCACGGTCCTGCGTCCGCAGCCTCAGCCAACATGTGGCTGCAGCTGTTGGTAAAGAAGCCCCAGGCAAGCAGCAGCTGGCAAAGCCCATCCAGAGTTCCTGTCCCAGAAGCAGGAAGGGTTACTTCAAGGCACTAGATGTTCAACACCTCCAAAGAGGGGAGGGTCTTGGCCCCAGGGCTCCGGGATCAGGAAGCAGGAACCCAGCATTCCTGGTCCTGCGTCAGAGCTGTGCCTGCCACAGTGCCAGGGTGAGTCTGCTTCCAGACTCTGTGGGCCGCCTCTCGAGTGGATGGTCCAGCCCAGCTGGGACGGATTGGAGGACTGAAGCAGTGTGCTCCTCTGTCATCCCAACACTCTGGGAAGCTGAGGCAGGAGGTTTCGAGTTGGTCACTTTACCCATTACCCTCTCTGACCCCCACCCCTCCCTTCCCTCATAGGCCATATTCCATGTTCATATTATAATTTCTTCTGCTGCTACTTATAAGACACAATTCTCATTTCTCGGAGCCTGATTTATTTTATATACGGTGATCTCCAGTTCCATTTGTTGCTCTGCAAAAGACAGGAGTTAGTTTGTCCTTCACCTGGACAGTACCCCACCGTGTGTTTCCAATCCATGTTTTCTTTATGCACCCATCGAGGGCAGGGGTGCCCGAGCCATGGGCCCGTCCCAGGCTGTGACCTGTTAGGAAGCAGGAGGTGAGCGGCTGGCCCACCAGCAAAGCTTCAGTACCTGAATCTGCAGACCTCACCGCCCGCTCCATCAGTGCCTGAGCTCTGCTCCCGTCCTCTCTCTCCTTTTCTTTTTTTTAATTTTGCTTTTTGAGGCTAGGTCTTGCTGCGTAGTTCAGGCTGCCTTGGAACTCACTATGTAGCCCTGGCTGGCCTTGAACTTGTGGCGGTCCTCCTGCCTCAGCCTCCTGAGTGCTGGGATTACGGGTGTGCACAGCGCTATGCCCGGCTTAGATTCTCGTATAGGTATAGACCCCACTGTGAATGGTACGTGAGGGGTCTTAGGAGCAGGATCCTTTGGAGACTCCAGTCTCAAAGCACCCTGTCTCCCGCTCCCAGCTCTGTGGAAAATTATCTTCCGAAAACCAGTCCCTGGTGCCAAGAAGCCCGGAATCCAGAAATCTAGGGCGTTCAGGCTGAACTCACACTCGGCCGTGGTGAGCAGCACTGCGAGAGACGTGTGCAGGTGTCTCTCTCTGCGTGTGCGGAGCCCCTTGGGTGCACCTGACCCCACCTTGCTCTGATTCTAGTCCTCCCGGGAGCTCCGTGCTGTCTTCCGTCTGAGGGGCAGTAACTGACACCCTGCCAGCAGTGCAGAGGGGCTTCTGTCCCCTGCATTTGCTCCTCTTTGCCGCTTGCCCGCGCAGGTATTTTGGCAGCAGCGGTTCTGACTGGGTTGGATGGGGTCTCGGTGTAGTTTTGCTCTTCCTGAGCGCTGAAGGCGGTGGACACATTTTCATCTAATTCTTAACCATCTGTACTTCTTCTTGCCCAAACTCTCCCACTCATTTGCCCTTTTCTTGATTCCAGTGCTCGTGCCTCTGCGTGTGTGGATGTGTGTGTTACGTTTCCTGTTAACTCTGAATGTTAATCCCAGAGGCCAGAGTCTCCCGTCCTGAAGGCGCTCTCTTCTCCGCTCACGGTTCCCTGTGCAATCTCCTGAGGTGTTTTCTCTGTTTTCCTCTAGTAATTTTCAGCTTTTCAGAACTTCCTTAAGACCTTGTTCATTTGGAATGGATTTCGTAGGGGCAGAGACCCGTCCTCCCGTCTCTCAGGTGGATGTCCGGCCTTCCCACACACTGTGCTGAAAAGCCTGTCTTTTCCCCAGCATGTGTGTTTGGCTCTTCTCCCCAGCGCCGGCTGGCTGCAGGCCCGCGGGTTTATTCCCTGGCCCTCTGCTTTACCCCGTTCATCTGCATGCTATCTCTGTGCCATATCAGGCTGCTTTTGTTACAACGCGCTGTATTTTGAAATCAGGTATTATGACACCTCTAGCGTAGTTCTGTGTAGCTCAGGCTGACTTTGGCTACTTGGGGGTTCTGTTGTGAATTTTAGAACTGGTTCTTCTCGTTCTGTGCAGAATGACCTGGGTATTTCATAGGGATTGTGCTGAATCTTCAGGTCACTGTTTAGTAATGTGGCCGTTCAGACAACAGTGATCCTCCCAATCCGTGAACACGGGTGTCTCTCCATCTTCCATTCCTTTTATCAGTATTTTATAATTTTCACTGTAGGAGCCGTCACCTCTTTCATCAAGTTTATCCCTAGATTTTCTTTATTTGATTTACAACGAATGGAATTGTTTTCCTGATGTTTTTTTCCTTGACAAGTTCATGCTTGGGATACAGGAAAGCTACTGGCTTTTGTATGTGAATGTGATACCCTGCCATTTTGTTGAATGTGTTTATCTGCCATAAGAGACTTTTATTTTTATTTTCTAGTAGCAGCTGTTGGCAGTGATGACAGTCATGCTGGGGCATTGGTCCGTCTTAACTTCTTAATTTCTTCCTTTAACTCCCTTTCCCCCTCCCTCTCCTGGTTCCCTTCCCATTTGCAAAAGGCCTGTTTCCCTCCTTCCTGTTTCCTGTCTTTTGTTTTGTTCTTTTTCTACTTTGAGTTTCTTATATAAGAAGAACCACCCGCTGGTTAAGTTTGTGTGTGAAGGCCCTGTATTTAACCCCCGCTCCAGAGGGGTAATGTTCTCAAACGCTGAATGAAAGGAAAAAATATATATAACAACACCTCTTTTTCACAATTCCTTCCTTTCTACGGGTTCCAAGATGTTGTCCTGACCCTTCCTGCCTCTCCTGATGCCTTCTCTCCCCTCCCTCGGATTAGTCACTGTGCTAAGCAGAGCAAACTCCCCCTGCCCGTGCACAAACCCTCATTGACATCACAGATCGCATTTGGCAAAAACAAAACCTGGATTCTCCAACCCCCTTCCCACTCTGCCTTCACGCCTGTGCAGCCAGGGGACCTGGGGAAAAGCTCCCAACTCTGAGACCCACAGGGCGAGTTCTTTCTGCAGACCTCAAGGGGGGCTGGGGATTTAGCTCAGTGGCTTAAGTGCCTGCCTGGCAAGCGCGAGGTTGTGAGGTTGTGAGTTTGATCCCCGGAGGAGGAAGCTACTGCAGCAACCCTGGCTCCTCCCTCGGCTCCTCCCTCGGCTCCTCCCTCGGCTCCTCCCTCGCCTGCCCTCGGCTCCTCCCTCGCCTGCCCTGGCTCCTCCCTCGCCTGCCCTCGGCTTTTGCTGTTGAGATGGGGCCTTCCGAGGTTCTTGTCAGCCTGAACAAAGCCAATCTCAAAAGGCAGCAAGATTAGACATTGATCAAAGGCGTGCAAGGGAAGAAAGAAGTGCGCTCTGCAGTGCACAGAGGGGCTCTGAGACAGAAAAAGCGCAGTGTGCCCGAGGTCCACCGCTGCTGTCTCTTAGGTCCCGCCCTGGATCCAGGCCGTACTACCAAAACCCTGCCTGATCCTGCGCCAGAAGTGCGGACAGCATCCTCTGATTAGCACCAAGTGCGGGGCTTGGAGGCCGCTCTGCCCACCGGCCCTGGGTCGCTATGTTGACAGCCCACGCCTGCTTGCCTGGCCCTGGTCTCCTGCCTCACTCTGACCAGCCTTTACCAGTTACCTCCCCGGCTGTTTGCTTCATCCCTGAGGGTGAGACATTCGAGGTCACATCTGTCACACAGTGCCTTCACGTGTCCTCCACCCTCCTGGCCAAGTTCTACTGGAGGTTTTCACCACAGATCCTCGCTTCCCTTCCTAGGAAGAGCTCAGCCTCTGTTTCCCAGGCTCGAGACGTGGCTCCTGGTTTTCCTCTTCCCCTCTCCTCCTCTGTCCCTGACTCCTTCAACCTGAGTCCCTCACTCAAGCTGCGCCTCTTCTCTGTCTGCCTCAGCGATGTCCTCCCTTGTTGGTGGCATGTGGCTGCAGGGCTTTCAGTGGTGTCCCTCTGTCTGCTGGTGACAGCTGCCCTGCGGGAGGTCCGCCGTCTCCACACCCATCCACACAGAGGCTTGGGGTGACGGGGATATTCCCCCCACACCTCCTTCCCCCCATCCCACCCCCGACTCCAAGGCCCATCCCCAGCCTCTGCCGGGCCGTGACCAAGACCTTGGCCCTCATCCCTTCTTGGGCACCACACTCAGTCCCCGTCTGTCACTTGATCTTGATTTTTCTTTTAATTTCCTTTTCCCCTTTCCTTCTCTCCTCCTTCTCCTCTTTCATGCCCTCCCTTCCCTTCCCTTCCCTTCCTTCCTTCCTTCCTTCCTTCCTTTCTCTTCCTCCTTCCTATTTTTGTCTTTCTTTTTATACCTTAAGCCAATTTGCTTTATTTTTTTGAATAAAAGTGGTTTAACTTTAAGGTCTACACTGTATGATTTTATAATCCATGGTATGGTGACTTCTATAACCAAGCAAATTAACAAGAACATCTCTTCATATTATCCCTTCAAGAGTGTGCTGAGAACATTTAAGAGCTACCCTTGCAGTGAGTTTTGAGTACACGATAGTTTTATGAACAGTGGTCACCACGCTGGTACCTCAGGGCTCTGGAAGCTTTTCACATTCTAGCTGCGAATCTTCTGCACATTTCCCCCTCTCCTCCAGGCCCTGGTAATGGCCACTGTCCTCTGTTTCAATGCACTTGACATTTTTAGATTCCACACGTAAGGAGGACCCTCTCCCATTTGTCCTCCTGTCTCAGGTTTATTGCACTGAGCATAACGCCCTGCAAATCTAAGGGCAGAGTCACTTCTCACTGCCCCTGCACCCCTAATCTCCATGTCCCCTCATCTGCCAGTGGACGCTGCGGCTCTTTCCTTGCCTGGCTACTGTGAGCGATGCTACAGTGAATTAGGGAGTGCACATATCTCTTCAGGGGACCGACTTCATTTCCTCTGGGGGTACGCCCAGCAGGGGGTCAGAGGGCAGTTCTATTTTTAATTTTCTTAAGACTCTCTATGCTGTTTTCCATAAAAGCAGCACCAGTTCACAATCCCACCAAAAGCATTCTCGGGTTGCCGCTCAGCTCAAATTGTCAGCTCTCGCTTCCTGTTTTGGCTTTGCAGCCTCTTAGATTTTGGCCACCTGCAGGTTTCTCCTGCTCACGCCTGAGTTTGGTTGTGTATCATCAGGCCTTTGGGCAATGGATTTTTTGCAGGATTGCTGCCTTTAAGGAGTGAGCTGTCTCTTCCTTTATTCTGTTATCTTCAGTGCAAGATTTATCTGTCACCCCTTAATTTTGTTTTGTTTGCTTATTGTCTGTGTCCCAGAGGACTGTCACCCCCCTGAGGGCAGGGGCTCTGGCTGACAGTGGGGTGCCCTATGTAAGTCCCCTTGGCAGTCTTTGTTCCCATATCTGCTGGTGACTTCATCCAGCAACACCAAGACCCTTTACCTACCCTGATTCACTTCTTCACTTCCTACCTGACACCAGCTAGGCTCCCCTTGCAAACAAACCAGCTACGCTCACCACTTCTTATTGGGTCTGCTTCTGGGGTCCAAGCTGAGACAGTCTGTGGCCGAGGAAAGTCCCCAAGGAAGGACGGCAGCACACTCTGAGTGTCAGGGAAACTGCATACGAATCTAAAAGGGAAACTTTAGCAGTTGTTTGGAAAACCAGCATATTTCACTTAGTCCTAGGAAGGTGAAAATATTCAGGGTGTTTCACAGAGAGAAGCGGGGAGACCAGGGTGTGTTTGTTGCCGGTTGTCAGGACTTTGGATCGAGTTCAGCAAATAGACGTCATTCTGTCTCCTACGCTTGGGACAACTTCCCAGCTTCAAGCCTCTTTTATGCATAAATAATGTTGCCAAAATAATGTGCGCCCCACTGTGTGCCCCTCTGCGCACTTCTGGGAGTGCTATTGCAGAGGAATTCCCAGAGACTGCTGAGTAGTAAATCGTCTTGTTGGCATTGGTCGGATTTGCCAAACTGTTCCCCAGCTTTGCGTTTGCCTGCCCCCCCCCCAATTCTTAGTATGACCTGTGGGCATCTCCTTTGCCAATTTGATGTGAAAAAAAAATCCCACTGGAATTGGGGTTTGCACACCCTTAAGTGTGAATGAGGCTCATTTTCTTCCGTGTTCATTCTTCCTCCACGTTGTAAATCAGGGGAGAAGAGAGATGAGATGGGAGAGAGGGAAACAGAAAGAAGCACACAGCTAGCCAAGGAGCCAGGCGTGGTGGTACAAGCTTGTAATCCCGGCATTTGGGAGGCTAAGGCAGGAGGGTCACCGCGAGTTTGAGCCCAGTCTGAGCCACATAGGGAGTTTAAGGCCAGCGGGAACTACCCAGGGAGACCCTGTCTCACACAGACACGGACATGGTCAAGGAGAGAGTGCAGGCACAAGGCTCCTGGTACAAAAACAAAGCAAGCCAGAGGTGAGGAACACCGCAAACCCCCGCTTTCAGGCATTTTTCTAGTAGATAGAAGGATGAGCAATCTGGGGGACTTTGAGAGGAGTGCTCTTTTTTATTTTTATTTTTATTTTGTCTTTTTGAGACAGGGTCTCACTACGCAGTCCAGGCTGGCTTTGGGCTCACTTTGTAGCCCAGGCTGGTCTCGAACTCCTAACGATCCTCCTGTCTCAGCCTCCCAAGTGCTGGGATTACAGGAGTGTGCCACCCTGCCTGGCTTTTTACATTTTATGTAGTTATTTTGTGTTGGCATTCCAGGCCTGTGCATGTTTATGGGACATTTTATGTTTTCATGGTTTAGCAATGCAATGTGAAATGATTAATTTAAACTAAATTACCCATTGCCTCAAATACTCAGCACTTGCTGGCGGTGAGAACATTTGAAATTTAATCTCTTTGCAGTTTGGGACTGTAAAGTACTGTCTCCTGGAGGCTGAGGCAGGAGGATCACCATGAGTTCAAGACCACCCTGGGCTACATAGCAACGTCCCGTCTCAAATACCCAAAAAAGAAGGAAACAAAGAAGGATTGGCCGGCCTGCCACAGTCGCTTTATTTCCTATGATGGTGGGAGTTGGCATTTTCCTCTGACAGACAAACGGGAGGGTAATGTTATGGGGCACAGCCTCTGCACGGCTCCAGTGGTCCCTGGAGCCCAGCCTGGGTTAACCCGCTCCTCTGCAATATGAGGCGAACGTAGGGACCTGCTTGGCACAGACCATGGCACCGGGAGTGATGTCCCGTCTATAGCTAGGCTATGGAGCTGGGCAACTGCCATCCCACGGTACCCTGGGTGCTTCTGAGCCAGCAGGTCTGGCGCTGATATCACGCCCCTGTGGCAAAGCCCCCCACATCATCCCTCAGGGACCAGGCCAAGCCTTCTTCCAGTGACACTCGGGTCTGGACCACCAGCCTGCTGGGCTCCCAGGACAGATCCGAAAGAAAAGGACCCAGACGCGAGTAGTAAGGTATCGCCTTGAGCTGCCTGTTACAGGGTGCCAGGTGCACCCTTGGGCTTGGCGACTCCTTCCCTACCCCAGAGGGACTCAGGAGAGAGAAAGCAAGGCCACTGTCCAGGGCTGCAAGGTCAGTGTCTCCCCAATGCCCACTCCTGCCATGCTCTGCCCTCCCCCCAGCCCTGCGCGTCCATCTGTGCTATCTCCCCCTACTGTCCCCCAGCACTGCCCCCAGCCTCCCTGTGGACGCCTGGTGGAGATGTGGGGTGAAGACACACCTAGGGGGTCCTTTCAGCCTGGGGGGCAGGAAGGACCCTGCACAGAAGTAAACTGGTTCCGGTTGTCTTCATTTGCATCTCTGAAAGCTACGTGGTTCTTCTCAGCCAATGACTGCACCCGTGTCACCTGGGGCCCTCTTCCACACACCCGGCTCAGGTCCCACTTCAGATTTGGGGAGAAGTTGCCCCTGGAACCCCCACTCCCTCACCTGGCTGCAGTGGTTCAAGGCTGTCACCCTAGCGCTCTGGGAGGCTGATGCAGGAGGATCACAAATGTGTGCCCAACCCAGGTAATTTAGCTATTTAGTGAAACCCTGTTTCTAGAAAAAAAAATGAAGAAAAGCTGAAGATGCAGTTTAGGGCAGAAGCACTGGGCTTAATTCTCGGTACCAGAAAAGGAAAAACAAGAGAAAGACTTATATAAATTATCTGTCTTAAGAATATGGATATTACTTCCAAAAATTCATGACTTTTTTTCTTTTTTTGAGACAAGGACTTGCCATGCGGTTCAGGCTGGACTTCAGCTCACTTTGTGGCCCAGGCTGGTCTCAATCTCACAATGATCCTCCTGCCTCAGCCTCCCAAATACCGGGATTACAGGCGTCCGCCACCACACCCAGCTAAACTCGTGATTTTTAACAGAATACCAGTGTGCTTTTACATGGGGAGTGATTTGCTATCGTACAATTTCCTTAAACCCTAAAAGGCGTTGGTAACAAATGTACTTTATCTTCCCTGGAAATAATTTCCGGTGAAGATTCACAGTCCGTATACTCCACCGTAGGTAAAGAGCCAGTGTTCAGAGACTGGAGTCTGGCCACCCACTTAGCTTCTCACCCACAACACAGGGACAAGGGCATTGTCCAGCAGGCAGTGTCGCTGGGAGGGGCAAAGCTTCGTAGTGCCCGCTCTGCACCGTGTCCGGAAGAGACCAGGAGCCCACTGCCCGGCGTTCATCTCTCTTAATAAAATCACTAAGTGACCGTTACAGCAGAGTGAGATCCTGCCTCAGAAATCAGGAAATAAATAAATATGATCTGTAGAAAGGGAAGGGAAAGAACTGAACACCATTTAATTCAATTAAAAAATTCAGTATCTCAAGTTCTGTAATCAATAGAACCACCATTGCGTGCGTGATGTGTGTGTGTGTGTGTGTGTGTGTGTGCGCGCGTGTGTTTCACTGGGGGAAAGACAGGAAATAAACACACCAGGAAATTAGCAGTGAGCGCATCTATACGGTAAGATTACAAGTGTCCCTGTTTTCCACATTTTTCTATCCTTCCTGTTGGTCTCTGATGATTGTGACTGATTATTTTTGGTCAGGAAAGGTCTTTAAACCTTCTAAGGCCAGTACCGGCCCACATAAAACTGCCACAGAGGTGCAGATTGTGTGGAAGTGACACAGCCAGAGACGGAAGTACCTGGTCACCACATCCCTGCTGCTGCTGTCCAAGGAGAGTTTGGAGGGGAGAAGGGAATTAAGAAGGGAAAGATTTGCTTTTGAGTTTGGTTGCTGGTCTGTAATGCAGTGCCGGAGATCAAACCCAGGGCCTCACACACACTGGACAGTCGGCTTGGGAGACTCACTCCACCCAGCTCCTGCTTTGGATTTTTAAAGGTGCTGGGGGTGGCAGCACACGCCTATGATCCACACACTCTGGAGGCTGAGGCGGGAGGGTGGCAAGTTCAAACCCCCAATCCAGCCACTTAATAAAACCTGTCCCAAAATAAAAAAGGACTGTGGATAGGTAGCTCGTACAAAGTCCTGTCCGCAGTCCTTGATAAATTCCAACCAGGTCTGGGAATGAGGAGCATTTGAGGGAGACCTCACGCCAAAATTTATAGGCCAAGGGTTGTAGCTCAGCAGTGCTGTTCCTGGCTTGCAATCACGAGACCCAAGGTTCAACTCCTGGTGTCAGAAAAGGGCAAAAAATTATGATCGGTGTGTTTTTAGAAAGGGATTTTTGTGATTTCCCTGTTAGGGTCCATTCAGCCCATTTGTGTATCACCGACCCTATTCTAAAAAGCTACGCATGAGTGCAGAGGTGCCCGTGAACCCGGAGATACATTGACATAGAAATCTCCAGATACATATAGATCTGCAGATCTGGATTTTTGTATCCAATCCATTTATAAAAGTCCATGATTTTCTGGGGACCGAGTACGCTTGCCACGTTCCCTATTAGTTTTAAGGGTTTGTTTCATGATTGTCTTGGGCTTCTTCAGGAGATGTATACTTTATTTTGTTTTAGATGTAATGATGAGTTTTATTTCCTCCTTTACTTGCTACTGAACAGAAGCAGTGAGGAGGAGAGAGACAGACAGACAGACAGACAGACAGACAGACAGACAGACAGAGAGGGCACTTTTCCAGTCTTTACAGACGTGATGTAGGGAACAGGTGCTGGGACTGTGGGAATATTCCACACCATCATCTGGGAAGTAGTTACATGGATGGCAGTGCACACCTGTAATCCCAGCACTCCTGAGGCTGAGGCAGGAGGACTGACTATTTGATCCCAGCCTGGGCAACTTAGAAAGACCCTGTTTCAAAAATAAAATTAAAAAAGGCTGGGGATGCAATTCAGTGTGAAAATCCTGGATTCAGTGCCCAGGACCAAGAAAAATGAAACATATCACCTGAACCAGGGTGTAGCTCGGTGGCAGAATACTGCCTACCATGTGCGAGGCTCTAGATTTAACCCCAGCATAACCAGAAAAGAAAAGA
>PVLA01016839.1:0-19374 GCA_004027455.1 Hydrochoerus hydrochaeris
AAAGTAGTTAGAAATCTTGAAGACATATGGGTAGGCAGAGAATTCATGAACAAAAATCAAACCTCATGGAAAATACTTTACAGGGTCAACAACTTGGATTTCATTTTATTAAAAAGTTTTTCATGTCAAAAGGAATTGCCAAATGAGTGAAAAGAAAATCCAGGAATTGGGAAAAATCTTAGTAAATTGTCCCTTAATCAAAGGATTTCTATCTAGAACATCTAAAGAATAAAAAATAAAGGCCAGGCCCTCAAAATTCAAAGAGCCTTTGCAAAACTGGACATCTGAGATCAATGCACAATTCTCAGGTGAAGAAATACAAATGGCAAATATATATATATGAAAAAATATTTAGTGTTATTGGTTATTAGAGAAATGCAAATTTTAAAACAACACCGAGATTATAACTCATTTCAGAAAGAATGGCCAGGATCAAGAAAACCATCAATAACAAGTTTTGGAGAGGCTGCAGGATAAAAGAGGAACTCTTCTGCACTGTTGGTGGGAGTGTAGACTGGTGCAACCACTGTGGAGGTCACTCTGGAGATTACTCAAACAGCTAGGATTGGAGGTCCCATTTGACCCAGGTATTTCACTTCTGGGCATATTCACAAAAGAACTTACATCATCACACCACAGTGATATATGTTCACTCGCTTTTATAGCAGCACAAATTTATAATAGCCACATCTTGGAAACAACCCAAATGCCCATAAATTGAAGGATGAGTAAAAAAGACATGGTTTTGTATATAATGGTTTACTACTCAGCTATAAAGAAAGATCACATTGAGGCTTTTATAGGTAAATGGATGTGCCTTGAGACTATATTCATAAGTGAAATAAATCAAACTCATGTGTGTAAATACCATATTGTCTCCCTAGTGTAAGAAACTGCAAGCATAAAGGAAATACAAAATCTTCAATAAATGTGAAAGGCTAAGAAATACACATTTTATGTCTTTTATATGTTTTTGTGCTATGAGTCTGGTTGTTAATTGGTATATATAATAATCATATATGGATATGGATGATAACTAAGCAAATCTGATGCTGGAAGAATAAAAAAGGGAAAAAATAACTCAAGTAGGAAAAGGAGAAAACAAGGAAGGGGAAAGAAAAAGATACAGATTTGCATATATACTCTTAAGATAGCTAAGATGATTGTGCTACTAATTCTGTTAGATATTTGAACAAAACAGCTAACGGTCATAGGATTAGATCAATTTTGCCCATTTATATCTGCTAATATGTGGAACTCTTTTGAAGATAATTGTGCAAAATAATAACCTTGGTCATGTTCTTACCTTGTTTTGAAAGCCTATATTGTTATTGTTTTGGGTTCTTCATTAGAGTTTTTAACTTTTCTCTTTTGTTTTTCTTGTATTTTGTTTTGTTTTTCCCTCTAATACAGAAAGAATTGATGTATATGTATAGGGCTATACATGCCTAGATCTTCTCCTAAAAAGTTTGCAAGAATTGATTTATTACATGTGATGGTATCAACAGCTACTTAGAAGAAATGAGACATTATGGTAACCATTTCTGGTTTCGTATCATCTTTTTTGGAAGTCCAATAATGACTTTATTCTTTGTTTTTACTGGTTTTAGTCTGTTTTTTATTATTTGATTTCAGCGTGTGAGATGGTATGGGCAGTTATTTTGAAGAGAACAAATGACACTATTGTAGTCATTGTTGATTTTCTTATTGTATAGTTTTGAAAGCCTGAAATGTTTTCAATCTTTTGTTTTGATCAGTTTTGTACCATTTTATTTTGTTCAAATCCATTAAGTGTGAAGATATGTACAAACATTTTGGAAAAACAAGAGACATCATGGTAGCCACTGTTGATTTCATGTTGACTTGTTTTTAATTCGTGTATTGCTTGCATTGTTTTGTTCTGATTTGCTTTGTTTTGTTTTATTTTTTCAAAATGAAAAAAAACATTTAAAAAGGTAAACTTGATTAATTTGTGGGAAAATGGATGGTCCCTGAGGCCATGCTATTGAGTGAAGTAAATCAGACATATGTGTTTAAAAATCTCATGGTTTCTCCTGAGCACAAAGCTGAATACAAAGTGGAAATAAAACATAGATAACAGAAAGAGATAGGAAAAAATGCAGAAGTAAAGCCTTTGCAATTTAGCATGGATAGTATATCTAAAAGTACATAATGTTAAGATTTATTATAATTGGTTCATGTGTTTTATATGTTTTGTAATATGAGACTGGTTGTTAATTGGTATATGTAATAGTTGTATATGATATGGATGATAACTAAGCAAATCTGATGCTGGCACAATAAAAAAAGGGGAATGGTGAAGAAAAAGAATGGAGGCATGTCATATATGTGGACTCACCCCACAATGAATGCAATCACTGTGTACAGAAAGCATGTACTATAGAATTAAAACTGGAAAAGAAATTCTGTTTATTTTGGTCTAAAAAATAAAACTAAAACAATTGCCCAAGTGATTAACGTTAACTTTTCAGTGTTGAAATGGAATATCTACCAAAACCTTAGTCTTGGATTACCGATCAATTGCTTCTAAAATGTTAGAATAGTAATTGGACACGGTGTTGCACATCTGTAATCCTGGCTCTAAATCTGGGGGCTGAAGCAGGATGATTGCAAGTGCAGCCCATCTCAGACAGTTTAACACTGAGCAAGTGTCTGTAAAAATTAAAAAAAAAAGACCACCCATTGATTACTTCCGAACAAAGGCATGAGCTTCCAATCGCACTACTGAAAATAAAAGTGTGGCCTTCCAGTAATTTATTTTTTAAATTAATTTTATTGGTACAGTTTTGATGTGGAAAGTGATCAAATTCATCATAAAGAATTTGTACTTTATATATCTCAATTGCTCTTTTTTCCAGTCCTCTCCCTGTCCTTCAAACCATCTTCTCTTCCTTATTTACAAAGCTTTGTTTTCATTCATCTGTTTTTATCATTGTTTTACTTCTCCCTTCCTCCCACAATGTAAAGTGAATACAGAGAACACAATTAAAGGGAGTTTTTGATAAGTTTCTGATGGGATTGCTGTAAATACTGAAAAAAAATGAGTGAAGAATCATCCTGAAGAATCACTACAAATATTAATATTTTTTAAAAATATCATATTTCAAAAGGAGAAAAATTACATGACTTTCAAATGTAGACAGCATTTCATGCTATCAGATAACAAATTAGAGACATTTAATATTACTATTATTATCTGAATGTAACTAAAACAAAATATCTCTCCACATTCACCAAATAAGTGCACAAGAATGTTGAATATTTCAACCTGGTTGAATTGATCAGTGGAAAATGCAAACATAAATCCACACATAGCATTTCATCTCGGAAAAAAATGCAGTTAGTATCTGATAACTAAAGAAGCAGCTAAAGATAAAAAAAACATAAATATTTTTTATTCAAAACTACGTATCACTTAAAGTCAATGTCCACAAGTCACAATGTTAGTGGATGAGGGCAGGCACACAATGTTACCATCCTTCTAGGTAAGGATTGCATAGGAAACTCCCACAGCCCTTCCTGTAAGTCTTGTGAAAGTCTTCCAGTAGAGAGGGGTGATTTCCTTTGCATATTGTGGGTTGAAATGTCTTTTGTATTATATTCAAGAGTATGTTATTATTTTCATTTTTTCTGGTTGCAGAAAAAGAAGACAGAATAAGAGCTATGTAGACAAATGCAAAAGAACTCAAAGCACAAGTTCTCACCTATGTTCTCCAACAAAGGCATGAATAATGCTTGCTTCTCCCAGCATGAGTGTGTGTTTTTACACATGGAAGACTTCCCATTGGAAAGGCTTCCCCAAGCTGTGTGTCCAGGGACTGTTCTTGTGATGGTGGTGGTTGTAGCAGAGGTTGTGTCCATTTGGAGAGGCCTGGTCATTTAGACATTTGTAGTAAACATACAGCTGGAAGGGGTCTCTTCTGCACTGGCACTATTTTATTTGAAAGAGAATTTTAAAAAAGAGAACAGATCTAAGCCGATCAGAACAGAACAACATAAGCAACACAGCACTTCACAAGACAATTGGATACTAACAGCAGCTATCATAATCTCTCTTTCTTTGAAATAGTTGAGCTTAGCTTTACACACAAAAATGTCAAACATAACAAAATAGAATAAAACCTTCAAGAGAATGAAAGTATTGCAAGGCATTCTGAACCAAATAACTGAAGATGAACTATGGCTACTATATTATCTCATTTTCCATAAAAATTTTGTTTATACTATCATACATATTAAAATCCAATAAGACACAAAGTGATAGAACCAATGGTAATAGGAAAAACAAAAGCATAGTAGCACTTCAGAGAAAGGTGATATTAAATCAACAATGGCTGCCATATTGTCTTTTCTTCAAAGTAACTATTCATACCATCATATATATTAAGATCAAACAAAACAGAGTAAAACCATTCCAAACAATGGAAACATAAGACTTCAAAGCAATATAATGGTGAACCATGATTACCAGGAAATCTTCTATATTCTTACCATTTCTTACACTAGGGCGACTATATGGTATTTATACATGTGAGTTTGATTTATTTCACTTATGAGTATGGAATTCAAGTTACATCCATTTATTTATATATATATATATCTCAATGTGATCATTCTTTATAGCTGAGTAGTACTCCACTGTATAAAAGTAATACAATTTTTTTTTATCCATTCCTCAGTTGTGGGCACTTAGGTTGTTTCCAAGATCTGACTAGTACAAACCGTGCTGCTGTAAACAAGGGTGCATATATATCACTGTGGTAAGATGTTTTCAGTTCTTCTGGGAATATGCCTAAGAGTGGAATAGCTGGGTCAAACGGGACCTCCAACACCAGCTTTTTGAGGAATATCCAGATTGACCTCCACAGTGGTTGCACCAGTCTACACTCCCACCAACAGTGCAGAAGTGTTCCTTTGTCCCCACAGCTTCTCCAGTATTTGTTGTTGGTAGTTTTGTTGATCCTAGCTATTCTTTCTGGAGTGAGATAGTATCTCAGTATGGTTATAATTTGCATTTCTCTAATGACCAGTGATGAACATTTTTTTCATATATTTATTTGCCATTCGTATTTCTTCATCTGAGAACTGTGTGTTCATCTTGGATGCCCATATTTGGGTTGCATCTTTGAATTTTGTGAGTCTGATTTTTTTAAAAATTCTTTGTAAGTTCTAGACAGAAGTCTTTGTCTGAGGGACAGTTCACTAAGATTTTTTCCCAATTTGTGGGTTTTCCTTTCACTCTGCTGGAGATTTTTTTGAACATGCAGAAATTCTTTAATAAGATATGATCCCAGTTATTGATTCTGGTTAAGTATTTCTCATGCAGTTTGCTTCTTGTTTATGGATTCTCAACCAACCCCTATTTGTCTTTCAACAGATTTAGTGTTTCTGTTTTAATATTTAAATGTCTGATCCATTTATATTTTATTTTAGTACATGGTGACAGACATGGGACTAATTTTAGTTTTTGGCATATGGATAGCCAGTTTTTTCCAGTACCATTTATTAAGGAGACTGTCTTTCTTCCAGTGAACATGCTTTGCCCCTTTATCAAAGAAATGGTGGTTGAGTGTGTTTGTAATTGTGTCTTCTAGTCTATCTTCAGGTCTGTTTTTATTCCAACACCACTGATCTTCAGGTCTGTTTTTATTCCAACACCATGTTGATTTTATTATGATAGCTTTGTAGTATAACTTCAAGTCAGGGTTTGTGATGCCTCCTGCTTTGGCTTTACTGCTTAGAATTGCATTTGCTATTCTAGGTATCTTCTGCTTCCAGTTGAATTTTAGGAGCAATTTTTCTAGATCTGTGAGGTATTTCAGTGGTATTTTCATTGGAATTGCATTGAATGTGTATAAAAATTTTGAGAGAATAGCCATTTTCACAATATTTATTCTTCCTATCCATTAACAAGGGATGTGTTTCCATTTACTGAGGCGCTCTTCAATTTCTTTTTCAGGGTATTATAATTTTCCCTGTACAACTCTTTTACATCTTTCATTAGATTAATTCCTATGTATTTCATTTTTTTGGATGCTAGTGTGAAGAGTGTGGCTTCTCTTATTTCTCTCTCAGTGATTTTGTTATTAGTGTATAAGAATGCTATTGATTTTTGAGATTGACTTTGTATCCAGCTACATTGCTGAATTTATTTATTATATCTAGGAGCCTTTCAAAGGAGTTTGGGGGTCTTGTATGTAGAGTATCAGGTCATCTGAAAATAATGATAATTTGACTTCTTCATTTTGTGTCTTTACAACTTTTATTTCTCTCTTGTCTAATTGCTCTGGCTAGTATTTCCAATATTATGTTAAATAGGAGTGGTGATAATGGACATCCTTGTCTTATGCCTGATTTCAAGGTAAAGGCTTTCTGTTTGTGCCCATTTAATATGACACTGGCTGTTGCTTTGTCATAGATAGCCTTTATCATATTGAGGTAAAAACCATCTATTCCAATTCTCTGTAAGGTTCTTATCATGAATGAGTGTTGGATCTTATCAAAAGCTTTTTCTGCATCTATAAAAATGATCATGTGGTTCTTACTTTTGGCTCTATTGATATGGTGGATTACATTTATTGATTTACATATGTTGAAACATCCCTGCATGCCTGGGAAGAATCCCACTTGGCCATGGTGTATAATCTTCTTGATGATTTGCTGCATCCTGTTTGGCAATATTTTATTGAGAATTTTTGCATCTGTGTGCATTAGGGAGATTGGCCTGTAGTTCTCTTATTTGATTGGGTCTTTTTGAGATTTTGGTACTAGAGTGATATTTGCTTCCAGGAATGACTTTAGGGAAAATTGCTTCCTTTTCAATTTCATTGAAGTGTTTGAGGAGTGTCTGTATTAAGTCTTCTTTTTATTTCTTGTGGAATTCCACAGTGAATTCCTCTGGGCATGGGCTCTTCTTTGTTGGTAGGGATGTAATCACATTTTCAATTTCATTAATAGAAATTGGGTTATTCAGCAGTTTTACATCTTCTTGATCCAGCTTTGGTGGTTCATATGTTTTAGGAATCTGTCCATTTCTTCTGTGTTATTGAACCTATGAGAGTAGTGGTTTTCAAAACAGTTGTTTATGATCTGTTTTGCCACAGGGTCGGTACTGATTTCACCTTTTTCATTCTGTATTGCATGAATTTGAGTCTTTTCTTTCTTTTTTATAATTAGGTTCACTAGGGGCTTATCAATTTTAATTATTCTTTCAAAGAACCAACTCTTTGATTCATTGTTTCTTTATATTATTTTCTTAGTCTTTATTGCATTAATTTCTGCTATGATCGTTATAATTTCCTTCCTTCTTTTGGCTTTGTGATTGGCTTGCTCTTCTTTTTCTAGCTGCTTGAAGTGTAATATCAGGTTGCTTATTTGTTTTCATTCTGTTTTCCTAATGTGGGAACTCAGTGCAATAAATTTTCCTCTGAGGACCACTTTCATTGCATCCCACAGATTCTGGTTAAGTTGTATTTGTATTTTTGTTTGCTTGTAGATACTGTTTAATTTCTTCTTTATTTCCTCTGTGACCCACTGATTGCTCAAGAGTGTATTATTCAATTTCCACATGTTTGTGGGATTTTTGAAGTTACTTTTATCATTAATTTCTAGTTTCACGATGTTATGATCTGATAACATGCATGGCATAATTTCAATACTTTTGCATTTGCTTAAATATGTTCTGTGAGTTAGTATAATTCTATTTTAGAAATGTCCCATGTACTGCTGAGAAGAATGTATATTCTGATGTTGTTGGATGGAACACTCTGTATACATCTATCAAATCCCTTTGTTCACAGGTGTGATTCAATTCTGTTATTTCTTTGCTGATTTTCTGTCTAGTTGATCTATCCCTTTGTGTCTATGGCCTGTTAAATTCTCCTGTTATAATTGTGTTATTGCCTATTTAATTTTTCACTTCTGTTAATACTTGCTTTGTGTAGCTGGATGCTTTGGAATTTGGTGTATGTATATTTAAGATTGTTATCTCTTCCTCTTGCAGTTTTCCCCTAACTAGTATGTAATGACCTTCTTTATCTCTTCAGACCATTCTTGGTTTGAAGTTCACATGGTCTGCAAACAGAATAGCTACTCTTGTTTTTTTTTTTTTTTGAGTTCCAGTTTCATCAAGTATTGTTTTCCATCCTTTGACTTTCAGTCTATGAGTTTCCTTTTTGGTTAGATGGGTTTCTTGTAGACAGCATATGGTTGGACATTGTTTCTTGATCCATTCTGCCATTCTGTTTCTTTTAATTGCTGAATTGAGGCCATTTACATTAATAGTTATAACTGCCATATTTTGGTTTATTGTTGACATGTTATCTTTATTATGTTGTATCTTAACTTTCCATTTTGTTTCTCTGTCTTGCTTAGTGGTTTTTTTTCCCTATGTGTATTTAGAATGTCTTTCATGATTCTTTGTAGTGTTGTTTGGTGATCATGTAGTTCTTCAGCTGTTCTTTGTCATGGAAGTATCTTATTTCTCCATCCATTTTGAAGGACAGTTTTGCAGAGTACATCAGTCTGGGTTGGAAGTCATTTTCCTTTAGTATCTGAAACACTTCACTCCATGCTCTTCTTGACTTCATTGTTTGTGTTGAGAAGTCTGCTGTGATTCTGATAGGTTTTCCTTTATAGGTGATCTGCTTTCTCTCTAACAGCTTTTAATATTTTTTTCTTATATTGGATTTCTGGGATGGTGATTATTATATGTCTGGGTGTAGTTTTTTTTTTGGTTATGGCTATTTGGAGTTATATATGCTTCACTAATCTGTATGTCAGTTTCCATACTCATGTTTCAGAAGTTTTCTGCTGTTACTTCTGTAAACAGCCTCTTGATATCATTTGTGTTGTCCCCTTCTTTTTCATTTATCCCTATTAATCTTATGTTGTTTTTCTTTGCATCATCTTGCAGCTGTTGAATTGCTATTTCCTAATTGCTTGTTATTTTTAAAAGATCTTTCCTTTCCTGTTCACTATCTGCTATCTTATCTTTGAGGTCTGAGATTTTATCTTTATTTTCATTAAGGCAGTTTTTGCAACTTTCAATAAAATTTTTGATTTCCTGTATATCTCTTTGAATCTGCTTAATGTATTGTTTGTCTCTTAAACTGTTCATTCTGGAATTCTATTATTTCTCTAATTTTTTACCTGTGTCTTCATTGGATGCATTCAGTATTTCTTTCACTACTTTTATCATTTCTTATTTTATCTGGGAGATTATTTCGGATTTGAGTTTCTTCATAGCTTCCCATACTTGCTTCTTTCCTTTAGTTGATATCATTTCAGGCATTTCAGGTGTATGGCCAGTATTTTCTTCTATGTACATGGTTCCTAGGCTTTCTGGGATGGGCTGGAGGTTTAAGATTGCATTTTTGTCTTTCATTGTGTCATTTTACTATATTTTCACATTTCCAGCTATGTTCCAAAGCTTTCCCTGGATGTGTTGGAAATCACATCCTATGCCCTCTGCTACTGGGACTCATGTGGCTTTGGCTCCCCTCGCATAGTGGGTTAGTTCCTCTGATTGAATAAAGGTCTCTGGACATGGTCTACTCAAGCCCTCTGGGGTGTGGAATAGTAATTAAAAGTTTATATAGGAAGTTGTGCTAGTGAGAGCAGTGTGGGAAAAGAAGGAAACAGAAAAGGAAATATGAGGAAAAGTTTGAACAAAATTTTGTAATTAAAGAAGTGAAAAGATGTTGAAGGAGAGAAGGGGAGTGGGAAAATAAAAGCAAAAGTAAAAAGATGTAAAAAGAAAAAAAGAAGAGTTGTGAAAAGAACTTGTTTTAATGCAAAAAAATTTAAGATGTAATAAATAAATTCTGCATTAATATACACATTCAATTAAAAATTGGAATATATAGTAAAGAGGAATTAAATGTCAAAAGATAAGTTAATCATTGCTAAATAAATTTTCCTGCTTGTTTCTGGTTTAATATTATATAACAAAATATTTACAGTGAGCCCAGTAAAAAACATTTTAAAATATAAATCATGGTTAACAAATTCATACTTTAATAAATATCTAAAGTATTTTTGAAGTAGCAAAAAGGCTTTATTTCAATGTATATGTCAAAATATGTTGTGTAAGAAATATGACTTGCAGCATCATAGAAACAATACATCAAATTTCAGTATGTGGATCCAGAAAAGTCTAATATATTATTTTGATTTTTTAGTTATTAGAACCATGGCATTTCTGAATACGTGGATCATCTCCCGTTGGAAAATACTAAACACATTTTTTGCAATATGTTTTTCATATACAGGGAAAATATTGGTGCGGTTTTCTTTCAAAATTATTTTAATTTTTTATTTTGATTTTAGCAGAAGTAAAAATTGTCTCATGTTTCCATTAATACTTCTTTTTGTGTGGATAAGTCAGCCTGGACTTGAAAAGCTATTGAAATTGCAAGGATGATCTTTTCAGTCATAGATCAGGTTTCTTGTGGTAGGAGTGAAACTGGGCCCACAGAATAGCAGGCTGAGTCCCTGAACTGGTGTGAGTTAAAAGCAGAGGACAACAAAGAGAGAAGGTAGCTTCTCCTCTCCTACCTGAAATAGGAACAGTCTCTGTCTAGCATCCTTGAAATATTCTTGAGTTTGATGACACTTGCCTTCTAATTAGTTTCTTATCCTCTGCTACCTTCAGAAAATGCCTAACATTGCAAGACTGCCCCAAGCTAAACATCTTGGGTTGATTTCTGAGATCCTTCACTGTGTCGATGTTGACTCTTCATCATGCCCATCTAATGACCTTCATTCTCCTCATTGACTATGAAATCCCTTTGGTCCCTGCAGCATTCAGGACCCACTGCAGATCCTCTTAACCAGGGCAAAACCCCACTACAGTGTTGCTTATACTCAGGGTTGTATTTTTAAATTAAATAATTATCTTTCTCAATAAATTCAATGATTGTATTTTGACATATCAAGTACTTGACAGTGGAGTGCCCTGACCCACCTGCTCCATATTGCTGCCACTCTATCATTCTATGAAAAAAGTCCACAATATATAACAGAATTAAAATCAGGAAATACCACAAGAGTAAGGAAAACAGATAACAGAGTTATTAAAATTACATAAAGAAAAACACACCTCCCACATATAATATCACCTGCCTTTACAACCAGCTGTTCCAGAGACGTGGGCAGAGAAGATATTTAAAATCAGACAATATAAAAAGACCTTAACTCAAAAGCCATGATATCATGGGGAAAAGTACCAGCTGGCATTGGGACATAATGAGAAGCAGGAGAAAGATACAGATCCCATGTATGGCAGGGAAAGGTCAATGTTTCCTTCCCTGCCATCCCTGTTCCCAACTGTAGGAGCACATATGGCTTCAGTATCTGATAAAACCCACTCAGTCATTGTGTCAGTACCATCCAAATACCACACAGGTACGCAATGAATCTACTAGCCCTCTGACTCTGTGCAAAATCCATTAATTAACTATATATTTGGCTGCATAATTGATATCATAATATCTGAGAACAAACAATTGTCCAGTGTGAAGAAGAATCAATCTGGATAGTGAGAACCTCACAGGACAATTATTTCTAATTCTTTCCCTGGCTTACAGGTCCAAGGATCATGGAGGAAACACTGCATAAAGTCATGACATGCCTATTATGGAAAAGAGCCAAATATCTGCAGAAAGAGTTACTCCTCATAGTTTTATTAATAGCAGTGGATGATGTGTAGTGGTATAAGACATATTACTCACTATTAAAGAAAACTAGAAGGTTAAGCATTGTGGAGAGGTCTTGTATATTTTTCCAATGAATTTTAGAGCCTTGTTTTTAGATCTTTATCCAGTCAAAAATCACTTATCTTGTTTGATGGAATATCCCTTGAGTTTTATTCCATTGGAAATTTTTAAAGACACCAGCCAATATATGTCAGACTGAAACTTGATGATTCAAATGAAATGTTTGGTAAGAAAAAATCCACAGACAACGTTGTATGTTTTCTACTTTTATCATATTATAGTATATATTATCACTTAATTTCTAAGTGATGTAAGTTTGATCCTTACTATTCTTACTATTATTCTAGAGTTCCTTATAATTCCAGAGTTCTCTAGTGTAAGGTTTCTTTTTATTTTTGCAAACAACATATAATTTGTGCTTTGATTATTTGAAAGCATGTGGTTGTTGACTCTTCCAATACCCTTTGAGCAGCTGGTTTTTGTATGCATTAATAATCACCAGCCAGTTCAACTACTACATTGAGAAATGTAAAGCTGCAATTTTCTACAATTTATTGCTCTACTTATTATCTGAAACTATTTTGTAACAAAAAGCCTCACATTAATCTTATCTTAGCAATATTTTTGAAAACTAATGTTCAAACTCAGAAAAAAATTCTACAGAAGCTAGTATGCTTTCATTAGTATCACTGTTGCAGTGTGACTCCTACTATATTAAGAGTTTCAGTTGCACTACTAATTAGGCAGATGCTTGGTACTGGATTCAACATAATGTCTCAGATTCTGATTCTAAAGAACATCAGTCAGTTTGTTATGCAGTGACAGCTCTAGTATAGTGAGATAGAGGTTGATGCATTCCCCAGTTTCCACTCTTGAAAACAGAAGGCTAAGAATATAAGAATTTATAGTCAAAGTTTTAAAAGGTGAGACAGATTACAAGGAAATTCAAAATAATTCCTGGACAGTATTTTACATCTAAGTGTAAGGAAGATAGGGAAGCAACAGACTTAATGAGAATGCAGTCATCCACAGATGCCTAGGCATTATCCCCCTGAAAACAAAAAGAAAACAAACATAAAAAAGACACATGGTGCCATAAAGTAGTCCTTTAGATGCTTTAATTGAATGATATCAGGGTAGTAAAAATAAAAAGGGAGAACAGTCCTCCAATTACCACATCACCATCCTTGTACACACTGATGCTCCTTCTGAGTAAGCAGGGACAATTTTCAAAATTAAACACTCAGAGGGTTTCCTCAGGAGAAAGAAAACAATGACCAACAGAAGCACCTTAGAGAACATCTGCAAAGTCTTGTCATTGTGAGGATGAACGTTGTCATGTCAGCCACTAAACACATATATCATGAGTGTATCTATGTGAGTGTCATTGTTTTTGATTGGAGTGGACACACTTATGCCCCTGACTCTTTTCACCAAAGCCTCTCAGAGGGTCCAGGAGAAATTTGCCACCATTTGCCTCCTGGGTTCTGTGTCTGAGGTCTGGTGTCCAGGTGAAAAACAAAAGTTGGAAACTATATTTGAGCACCATTCTGTCCACTTAGAGGCACCATGACTCATCTAAGTCCACTGATAGCAACACCCCAGAGCCCTCCTCCTCTGTGGCAGATTTGCTCCTCACCCTATGTCAATAAGCCATCTGGGATGTTATCTATGGATTGCAGTAGGTGTTTAAGGTTTGATGTTCACTGAAATGGCCTGAGATGGCTGAGGACCAACCAAAAATATCTGTATGCCATGTGATCCAGCATATGAGACAGCTTCATAAGCCCAGGTTTATTGTATCCATCAGTCCTCTTGAATGTTTGATTCTCAATTATCATAAAGTTCCTCATCAGTTTATTTGTTTGAACTCACTTTGTTTTCCTAATGTAACATTGAAAACAATGAATTTCCCTCTTAGGACTCCTTTTATAGCATCCCAAATGTTCTGATGAGTTGTAGAGGCATTGTCATTAACTTCCAAAGATTTTTAAATTTCTTCATAGATTTCTTTGGCAACTCTTTGGTTGTTCTAAGAGTGTGTTAGTAATTACCCAGATTCTCCTATTTTTTCTGGAGTTTCTTCCAGGACTGATTCCCGTTTTCATTGCACAGTGGTGTGATAGTAGACATAGGATGAATTTGATTCTTTTATAATTATTTATGCAGGTTTTGAAGACTGTAATCCATTCTAGAGAAAGTATCATGAGCTACAGAATTGAATGTGTACTCATTAAAGTGTGGAAGAATATTCTATAGACAACAGCTATGTCCTTTTGTTCAGAATTTTGGCTTAGCTCTGATGTTTCTTTATTGAGATTTTAATTCACCTGTCTCTTTGCAAAAGCAGGTGTTTAAAATCCCTCTCCATGCTTTGAGTTTTTATATACTGCAGTATTGATTTTATGATGGCAGTAGCTACAGTATTTTGTACATAAATATTTGTAAGTGCTATTTATTGTTCTTCACTGTTACTTTAACTAGTACATAGTGACCTTCTTTGGCTCCTCTAATCACATTTAAGTTGAAGTTTACTGTGCATGAGTTTAAAATTACTATCCCTGTTTGACTTACATGCCTGAGGCATGAAATATTGTATTTGGCTTTTGAATTTTTTGACTATAGATGTCATTTAGATTAAATTAGTTTATTTAATGCAACAGATTGCTGGATTCTATTTTCTGGTTTCAGTGTGATGCTTATTTCTATTTTTAATTAGAGAGTTGAGGTCAATAACATTGACAGAAACTACTTAAATGTGTAATTTGCTATAAATGTACACTTTCTCTGTTGAGGGTTGTTTTCTTTGCCTGTCATTTTTGATTGTTTATTCATTACCTTTGCTTGGTGGCTTTATTTCATCTGGGTCTTTAGTTTTATCAGTTTGTAATTCTGGTTTAGGATTTCCTCAATATGTTTTGGAGCTCTGATTTAGTACGTATGCATACGTCTTGGGCTATGCTTTTCCATGAAACTTTCTTATTTCCCCATCTATTTTAAAGGAAATTTTTGCTGAGGAAGTTTATTTGGATTGAAAATTATTTACTCCTAAAGCTTCAAATACTTTTTAAAAATTCTTCTCCCTTATAAAGTTTTCATTGAGAAGTCTCATATATTATTGATAAGCTTATTTTGTATGTCCTTTCATTGTTTTTCAAAGTTTTCTGTGAAAACTTTAACATTTCTGTTTTCCTATGGAAATTTGGTAATTCTTAAATTGCCAAGGACATACTTTGGTGAGTTCCTTTATTCTTCATACTTGTTTGGTGTTCTGTAAGCCTCTCTTCCTTTTATGTTGAACACTTTTCTCTCATTTGACACATTTTCTATGATGATTTTCTTAGATATATTATTAACTCTTCAATCTGTGTTATCCTCTAGTTTTTCTCTGATTTCCATTTGCCATGTGTTTCTCTTCTAAGTGTCCTCTAGTAGTTGCTGTGTGGTCTTTCTTGGTGTGTGTGTGTGTGTGTTCTTTTTTTCTTCATCTTTTATAATTGTGTCCTCAATTTCAGATTAGATCCATGAAATTTGTCACTGTTGCTAGCTACTAGTTCTACAGTTTTTTATTTCAGGTATTTTTGTTTGATATCTTTTAGAGGATTCTATGTCTCTTGAATTTTTAATTAATATTGGAATTGTCTTGGACAGTTTATGCAATTTTTTAAATTGTTTACCCCATATCCACTTTAGGTATTTTAAGTGATATTTCTGTCAAATTTGGTTCATTTTCTCTTTGAACTCCTGTAGTTTTTTCATCCCTTCTATAATCACTTTATAAACATTAGGTCTCCAGTATTTGCTTTCTTCTCTATTTATGTTGCTTGTTCTGACTTAAGAGAGTTAGGAGGCCTTAGTCATCTTCTTTTGCTTTCTATTCCCATGATCTTCTGTGTACATAAATTTATTTTGTATTGTTTCCTACTCAGAGGCAGGTACTGTAACTGGAACACCCAAGGGTAAGCATTGCCTGAAATTCCACAGGCTTCACCCTAGTCAAGTGCCCAAATTCATCTAATTTACATCCATATCCCATGGTCCTTGTGCCTGGGCAGTGTAAGAATCGTAAGTAGGAGGTATCATGGTCTACTCCAGACCAATGTCAGTCATCTCACTGTTGTCACCTATAAATGAGAAAACTCGCGTGATGCCTACTGGTGAGAAACTGCCACAACTTCTTCATTCAGCAAAGAAAGAACGCTTCTTGATGCATGGGGTATGGGATGTGTATTTTAAAGATGTGACCATAATGGTCATTTTTCATGTAAAAATAATCTCCTTGTACTTTTATTTAGAACACAGTTGCACCAGGCACCATTCTAGGCAGCAAGGAAAATTTACTCAAGCAAATCAGCCAATAACCCCTGACTCCATCCCACCAAAAGGCTGCTGCTCCAGGGATCTGGTCCAAGAATGCAGGCAGTAAGGAAACCTAGAGGATGGTCACCTTAGACATGTGATCTGTTTTCAGCATCTTTGGGCTGCACTTGCACTGATGAATTGCTCCAGACCACAACTGTGTCCTCGTCACAACCTTTCCTGCCTGTGATATCAGCAGGATTTGGCCCCTGCCCACTTCCTCAGTGCTGTCTCCTCACTATCCCCTCAGAATTTAGGAACACAAAGCCACTCACCCATCACAGTGAATACCTCTGCCCTGTGCCCTACGTGGCCCGTGCCCCTTGTTAAAAATGCTTAACTACATGTTAGACTTCAGGCAGCAGCAGGATTGTATGTAATTTCTAGTGTAATGGCCACGGGAGTCCAGGCATATTGGCTTGGTTACTAGCAACTTGTATTATAAACATATTTTAGCAATGTCCCACTGAATTTTTTTTGTTCATTTTAGAGAGTGTAAAACTAAACATAACAAAACAGAACAAACAAAGTAGATCTGAAGAAAACATTGAGACACAGATTTCAAAGCAAAATAACAGGATGTCTACCATGGGTACCATAATATCTTTGGTTTTCTTCCAAATAGTTTTCCATATCTTCATACACAATGAATTCATACAAAACAAGGTAATGTTAAACACATAAGAATAGAGTGATGAAGGCATTATAGTCCTTCAAAGCCAGACAATGGGAAAATCAGCAATGGCTGCCATAAAAACTCTTGTGCTTATTCAAATTAGCTGTCCATACCTTCATGTATGTGGAAATTAAACAATACAAAACAGACTAAAATCAATCTAAACAAAGAATAATAGTATTACTGGATTTCACAGCATGATGAAATGATATCAGCAATAATAACTCTGTTTTTTCAAAATAGCTTTTCATTTCATCATGCATAATATAATTGATTCTCATAAAAGGATTAGTGGAAGTTCTATGAATGTATAAGCCTCTACATGGGTACTTAGCCTTTCTGTATTAGAGGGAAAAACAAACCAAAACACAACAAATTACTACAAAAACACAAAAGACAAGTAAGTAGCAAAAGCAAAGCACCCAAAACAATGACGATATAGGCCTTCAAAACAACATGGTAGGAGCATAACTAGGGTTGGTATTTTCCATAATGATCTTCAAAAGTTCCTCAGATCACCAGACACAAACATGCAAAATTGTTCCAATCCTAAGGAGTGAACTGTTTTGTTCCAAGAACTTATAGAATTTGTACTACAATCCTCTTAGCTACCCTAAGTGTGTTTATATAATTTTAGATATTATTTTTCCCTTCCTTTTTCTTTTTCTTTCTTTTCCCTGAGATATTATTTTTCCCTTTGAGCATATACTTATTCTATCACTGTATTTATTGTGAATTTCATATCTCATGTACTCTTTCCATTTGTTACACTAGGGAGACTGTATAGTATTTACAAATGTGAGTTTCATTTATTTCACCCATGAGTATTGTCACAAGTTGCATCCATTTTCTTGTAAATACCTAAATGTGATCATTCATTATAACTGAGTAGTACATCATTGTACAAAAATACCACATCATTTTTTTATCCATTTCTCAGTTGATGGGCATTTAGGTTGTTTCCAAGATCTGACTATGAGAAATTGTGCTGCTATAAAAATGTGTGCACAAATACCACTGTGACTTGCTGTCTTCAATTCTTCTGGGAACATGCCCAGAAGTGGAATAGCTGAGTCTCATGGAACTTCAAATTCCATCTTTCTGAGAAACCTCCATATTGACCTCCACAGTATTTGCACCAGTCTGCACTCCCACCAACTATGAAGAAGAGTTTCTTTTTCCCCACAGCCTCTCCAGCATCTGTTGTTGGTAGTTTTCTTGATCCTGGCCATTCTTTCTGGAGTAAGGTGGAATCTCTGTGTGGTTCTAATTTGCATTTCTCTAATGACCAATGAAGCTGAACTTTTTTTCACACCTTTATTTGCCTTTTGTATTTCTTCTTCTGAGATCTGTGTATTTATATCAGATGCCCATCTTTGGATTGGGTCTTTAAATTTGGGGTGTATGATTTTTTAACTCTTTATAAGTTTTAGACAGAAGTCCTTTGTCTGAGGACAGTTGACTAAGGTTTTTGCCCAATTTATGAGTTTTCTATTCACTGTGCTGGAGATCTCTTTTTACATCTACAATCATTTTAATGATATGTGGTAACAGTTATTGATTTTGGGAAATTGTTGCAGTGCAGTTTGATTTTTGTTCATGAATTCTATATCTACCACTATGTCTTCAAGATTTCGACCTAATATGTCTTCCAACAGATTTACTAATTCTGTTTTACTATTTAGATCTTTGATCCACTTATATTTGAGTTTAGTACATGGTGATGGGCATGGTTCCAGTTTTAATTTTTGGCATATTGAGAGCCAGTTTATCCAGCACCATTTACTAAAGAGACTATCTTTCTTCCAGTGAGCATGTTTGAGCCCTTCATCAAAGATACGGTGGCTGAGTGTGTTTGTAGTTATAGTTGTATCTTCTAATCTATTCCATTGGTATTCAGGTCTGTTTTTATTCCAGGACCATGCTGATTTTATTACAGTAGCTTGGTAGTATAACTTCAAGTCAGTGACTGATGCCTCCTGCTTGCATTTGCTGCCTAGAATTGCCTTTGCTGTTCAAGGTATCTTGTGGTTCCAGATGAATTCTGTGAAGGATTTCTCTAGATCTTCGATGTATGCCAATGAGATTTTGATTGGAATTTTAGTAAATCTGTATAACAATTTTGGGAGAATGATCATTTTCACAAGGTTTGTTCTTCCTATCCATGAAGTGGGGATGCCTTTCCATTATCTGAGGTCCTCTTCAATTTCTTCGATTTCTGAGCATCCACATTACCTCCCAAAAATGAGCTTTTGTGGAAATGTACTATTCAGCCTCTTTCCTGCTAACACATTTAGTCTCTAATTAAATCACTCGGGTGTCAGGATATCACACATAAGATATGACTTGATCTTCAAAAATTGGGTTTAGTACTTCCATGAACTCTCCTATGTTAATGAACTAATATTCATCATTAGAAAATTGAGCTTGCAGGAAGATAGAGGCAGGGCCGAGGCCTGGTGTGATTTCTGTGCTTTAAGACACCATTCCTTAAGACTTCTCCCGAGATGGCTGGCCTAGCTGTGGTCTGGCCTTCAGAATCCATCAAATGTGCCATTTCTCTACTGTTCATTCATCTTAGCAGCTTCCTCTGCTCTTCAA
>PVLA01016840.1:0-19372 GCA_004027455.1 Hydrochoerus hydrochaeris
AAAACTTTCCAAATGTGGGAAAACAAAATGACATTTGCTTATGTGAGGCATACAGAACTCCAGCCACCTACAACCAAAACAGATCTACACCCAGACATATAATAATCAAGATACCAGAAATTCAATATAAAAACAGAATATTAAAAGAAACAGATTACCTATAAAGGTAAGCCCATCAGGATCAAGGCTGACTTCTCAATACAGACCATCAGATCAAAAAGACCTTGGAGCGAAGTATTCCAAGCCCTGAAAGAAAATAACCTCCAGCCCAGATTGATGTACCCTGCAAAACTGTCACTAGAAATTAATGGAGAAACAAGATGCTTCCATGACAAAGAGGAACTGGGCGAGTTTGTGACCACCAATCCAACCCTACAGAGAATACTGAAGGACATTCAAGAGAGAAAGAGAAAAAAAATACCAGGATTTTAGGAACAGTGGCAGAAAGGCCTCAATGAGTGGGGCAGGCAATAGAATGAAGGAGAAAACTAGACAAACAAAGGCAGAAAAATAGCATAGCAGAAATGAGGCAGAGAAGGATGGCTAGAATCTCTAACATAGATTGCCTCGATACACTATATTGTTAATGTTCCATCAGGATTTAAAACCCACATTACTCACACTACTCTGCTTAGGTGTATTATATTCTGTTCCAGTCATTCTACCTGTACTAGATTTGAGGACACAGACAGTAATCCCGAAAATAACAGGATATAGTATGGTAATCATCCTTAATTTCCTATTAAGTTAATGTAAAGTTCTGTAAAACCTACACTGTTTTACCATGACTGATCATAATCGAATCTGGTTTGTTAGATCGCTGTTTTGTATTGATAGATTTTATTCAAAGCTGTTATGATTGATAGTATCAAGTCTGAGAGTATAGGCAACTGCACTGAAGATGACAAGATTCACTAGAATATCCACTCTGGTTTGATTATTACCTGCCTTTGAAGTTTTATACTATCTACAATGTTTTATTTTTACTAATACTGTTATGTATTGCTATATTCAATTATACTGCTATATTCAATTATGCCTGATGATATAGACAAGTCTATTGAAGATAATAAGAAACAACACAGCAATCATTGTAGATCACCTTGTACTGTGGTTTTATACGACTTTTTCGTTTCATGTTTTTATAGGAATTTGTTTTGTTTTGTCTTGCTAAGTTTTGTTTTTCCCTCTAATACAGAAAGGATAGAAAAACATGCAGAAATTCATGCATGCGTAGCTGTTTACACTCTCACTGTTTAAATATCTACTTTGTATGCTTTAATTTTGTAACTTGAACAACTATTTCTAAGAGGATAATATGTAATTTATCAACTAGTGATTTCTTATTGTTTATCTTTTTTTGAAACTCTGTATTATCTCTACTCTTTACATGCTTTTGTTTCTCTTTAAATAGAAAAAAATTTTAATTAAAAAATATTCAAATGCCCAGCCCCAGACACACATTAAAAAAAAAAAGAGAAATAATGTCTCAGGTAAAAGAAGAAATCACAAACATAATGAAAGAATTACTGAGCATAGCTAAAGTAGGAGGAGCATAGGAAAACGATGGAAACCTTGAATGAACAGTATAGGAAGGAATTACAATGCATGAAACAGATTCACAGAGATATCCAGGAAATTAAAGTCTATCAAAAGCTGGCAAAACTGCTTGAAAGAGACTGAAGATACATTTTCAGACCTTAAAGACAGGATCGCAGCTGGCAATTGTGAAAGGAAAGATCTCTTAAAAATAACAATGAACCAGGAAATACCAATTCAATGGCTGCAAGATGACACAAATAAAAATAATTTGAGTGATAGGTATCAGTGAAGAAGCAGGGGTCAACACAATTGAAATTAAAAAGGTATTCACAGAAATAATAGCAGAAAACTTCCCAAACATGGAAAATGGATCTGGCATGCAGATAAGTGAGGCATATCGGACTCCAACTAGCCATAACAAAAGTAAATCTACATCCAGACATATAATAGTCAATCAAGATCCCAGAAATTCAGCACAAGAACAGAATATTAAAAGCTGTTAGAAAAAAGAAACAGATCACCTATAAGGAAAACCAATCAGAATCGCAGCAGATTTATCAAGATAAACCATCAAGTCAAGTAAGGGTTTAGAGAGAAGTGTTTCAAATCCTGAAAGAAAACAACTTCCAACCCAGATTGATGTCCCCTGCAAAACTATCTTTCAAAATTGATGGAAAAATAAGATACCTCCATGATAAAGAATAGCTGAAGAATTCATGACCACCACACCAACCCTACAGAGAGTGCTGAAGGATATTCTAGAGAGAGATAAAGATGACCATGGTTCCAGGAACAGCAGCAGGGGAGAATCACCAAACAGGACAGGCAACTAAGCAAAGGGGAAAGTGGAGGACCAGCAGCAGGAGGACAGCAGGGCAGAGACACACCAATGTATGTAGATTAATGTAGACGGCCTCAGGTCAGCAACAAAAAGAAACAGAAGGAGAACAGATCAAGAAACATGATCCATCCATATACTGTATACAGGAAACACATTTAACTGGAAAGGAAATTCATAGACCAAAAGTCAAAGGAGAGAAAACAATTGTTCCACAAGACAGGAGATCAGAAAAAAAGCAAGGGTAACTTTCCCATCAACCACAGAACAGATAAGAAAGACATGGGATTTTCATACAATGGAAAGCCACCCAGCTATAAAATAGGCTAAAGTCAAGGCTCCTGTAGGTAAATGGATGCAATTGGAGATCATGCTCCTGGATGAAATGGTTGGGAGTCATACTGGCGAACACTGAGATGTCTCCCAGCATAAAGCCTGAAGAAGCCAGGGGGACCCATAAAGCACAGTAGATACTGTGAAAGCGATAGGGGAGGAAAGGGAAGCGGTAACTACTGGTAATTCCTATTATCTTGTTCTGAATACCTGTGGGTTTTTCATACTTTTGTTATGTTTGGTTTTGTTCTGTCTTGTTTGTTAGATTTTAATGTGTCTGATGGTATGGGCAGCTATTTTGAAGATAATGGAATATATTATGGTAACTATTGTTGATTTCCTATTATCTTGTTTTGAAGTCCTATAAAGCTTTCATCCTTTTGTTTTGATTGGTTTTATTCTATTTGATTTGAATTGATTTGATTATTTGTGATAGTATGGAGAGCTATTTTGAAGAAAACAAGAGACATTACAGTAGCCATTATTGATTTCCTGTTGTTTTGTATTGAAATGCTGTGTCACTTGTGTTGTTTTGTTATGACTTGCTTTATTCTGTTTTTTTTGCCTTGTTTCATTCTCTCTGAAATGAAATAAAATAAGATTGTTTCAAACTGTGTATAAATAGTGCTGGGATTTGGAATTTTGGCAAAGGTTGCATTTTATAGTCTGCATTAAACTTGTGACCTGAACAGCACCCACATCCTGGCTTGAACTGCTGATTCTTTCTCTGTAAAGCAATCTGTTTACATGGCTTTGCCCTTTATTTTCAACTTCCGTCTTAACTTGTGTATATTTTCATCATGTCCCAGAATTATTATAGCTACATATATTATATGGATATAGATTTCTTACTTAGCTGGAGAGTGTAGACACTCACATTTTTGCTGTAAAAGTTAAACACACGCTGCTGGCATCTTTGTTCATCACAGATTCACACGGCCCATGGCTTTCTATTTTATTGACTTGCTTAGCATATTTATTTCAACTTATCATTTATTGATTTTGCTTGCATTATAGATATGAATGTTCTGAGACTTATGCATCTGGAAAGACTTGTTTACCCTAATGCATAATGATTTTGCCTTAGATCTAGAATCTCTTGATACCATTAAAAGTCTAATGCGTCGTTGGTTGGTTGGTTTTGCTTTTTGCTTGTTTCGTTTTATGATGAGACCTTTAGGAATGTTCTCTGGTTAAAATTCAAAATTCTTATAGCAGTTACTTTTCAGTTTTCCTTTTGGCATTCAGTAAACTATTTAAAATTGAAGGTTGAAGTCTGCTTTCACACCAAGGGATGTTCTTTCTTTTTCCCTTGTTTCCTTCCTTCTTTTTCTTTTTCCTTCTTAAAAATGATCTCATGCCCCTTTGCACCGTCCCTGGCAGCCCTGTTAGACAGGTGCCGGGCTTTCTTTCATGCTCTTCTTTGTGTTTAAACTTTTTCTTTCACTTTCTCTATAGGTTTTTCCCTTGTGGAGTGTCGGGAGATTTCTACCAGTGTATCTTCCAGATGAATACGTAGAACCGAGTCATGTAGTATTAAATCATTCCATTTTTATGTCCAGCTCTCTTTCCATCTCTGTGTGTGTTAGCTTTGGTTCCCAAGAGCTCCGCCTTTGGTTTCATAGCCGGCTGCTCCTTTAACACAGCATTGTGGGTTAATGGCTTTTATCCTACTTGGAGTTTTCCCAAGCTCTCCTTCTTGGTCTCTAAGGCTTTCTGTTGGACGCGACATTCCCATCGTTTGTGGAGGTCCCTGCCTGTGTGCTCTGAGTTTCATTCACGTGCCACTTGGTTTTCAGTTTGTCCGTTTATCACTGAGACAAGACTTCAAGAACCGGTGTGAAGCACTCCTTCCACAGCCGCACCCCCAGGCAGAGCAGCAGTTGCAGGGTCTGCAGCCACCATGGCCTGGCTCCCGGATGTCCTGTGCTGGGGGTGTGGCCCCTAGCACCTGGTGCTCCTGTGTGCAGGGGGCCTGATGGGAGGAAGTGAGGTCACTGGGGGCGTGGCCTTGGGGGGACGGGGATGACTCCTTCCTCTGTCTGCGCTTCCTGGCTTTCCTGAGCTCAGGAGCCTCAGGCTCCAAGGCTCCCACCATCATGGCCTGTTCACCTGGGCCCACAGCAACTGAACCATGAGCTAATATCCCTTTCCTCCTCCTCAGAGCCTGCACCACGTGTCAGTCCCCTTGGAAAGCTGCCCTCAGGGTGGTCTGGGGGTGACTGTGCCCACGGGGACATGGCTGCTTGGGGGGCTGGGAGGGCCCATGGGGTTTCCCACCAGGGTGTCCAGCCACTGAGGCCCCCAGTGTTCCCACCTCGCAGCTGGTAGCAGCTGGCTCCACAGCTGACCCCATACACGGAACTGTCTGTGAAGGGAAGAACAGGGTCAGACCCGGTAGCTCTTTGTTCAGGAGAAGGAGGGTTCACCAGCCCCTCGTGGGAGACTGCTAAGCACGCAGCTGCCTCTGGCTGCACCCCGGCCTCTGTGGGCTCTTCTGAATTACATGCCACAACCCTCAGCCACAGGGTGGCACCTATCCTTACATGTTTAAATCTTTAATGCACACCTTTGCAGGGCAGTTCTTGTTTTACGGACCTTGTAACCTTCACATTTTGTGCCAAGCACTAAGCGTGTGTTTTCAAGCCTCACTCTTCACCTCCAGATGAGTCTTATCCTCTGCAGGCTGAAGGCATGATGACTGTGTGACTCTTGCAGGCCTGGCCTGAGCCCCTGCTGGTTCCTGCTTAGGGTCCAGCTTCCCTGTCTCCCTCACAGCCTGACCTCCATGCTGGGCCTCAGGGCTTTGTCCTGAATGCTGGTCCAAGGGGTTCCTGTGTCACCCAGGGGCAGACAGTGCAGAGCTGCCAGCCAGATCCAGGATGAAGAAGGGATGTTCAGTGGGACCCACAGTGGGGACAGTGACAGTGGAGAGCTGGTCCCTCAGGGGCTGAGCCTCTGCTTTCCACTGTGAAATCCCCTCCAGTGACAGCAGTGGTGCCTGACTGTTCCCTGGTGGCTTCCCGGGAATAACCCAAGCTGTGTCATCACTGACTATAAATAAAAGAAACTATTTCCTCAGCAAATAGTTTTCTTTTATTATATGATTCTGTTGAGGTTTTTTTAAGGAAAAAATTTCTTGCCCTTGAAACAGTTTAAGGCCAAATTTAAAATGCAGGTTTTGTTCTTATTCATTTCTGTTTATTTAATCAATTTTATGATTATGTGAGAATGTTCATACCTGGGATCTGACATGTAGCCTGCCTGCTTTTACCTTATTTTTAAAAAGATCATCTCTAAGGAAGCACAGTGGTGCACACTTAGAGCCCTGCAGCCACAGGTATTTGGGAGGCTAAAGCGGGAGTATTGCCTAAACCCAGGTGTTCAAGGGCAGCCTGTGTGTTATGGTCTGTGTCTAGGTGCCCCCACAAGGCCTCATGTCTTCATGGAGGCAGCTAAGTCTAGTGATTGGTTTGTGATTGGTTCTTTGTCTAGCACTGGGATTGGCAGTGTCAGTGCTGCACATCCTGGGGGCCAGTAGCCAGCATTCAATACAAGGGCAGGAAGAGGCATGCTTTTCCTTTTTTACCCTATTTTGTCTCAGCAATGAGAGAAAAGTAACCAAGACACTGTGCAAGATAGCAAGACCCCATCTCAAAAGAAAAAGAAAAAAAGAATCACCTCTTTTTTCTTTTGAGGAGATATACCCATCATTTCTTTACAAATTATGCCAACTTTTCTCTTAATCAAAATATTTTCCTTAGGCCAATAAGGAACTTCTGGAATTGGATTGCGGCTACTTTTCATTCAATACGTGCATATATATGTATGAACGTAAATGCTGTTATGAGACAGTGTCTTTCTTAGCTTTACCAGTGTGTTCCCCGTGGCGAGCTGGGTCATCTTAGTTGTCAACCTGGCTGGCCAAAGAGACTTCCCGGAGAGGGGGCTGCATGGGTGGGTGGGGCCTTTCTCCCGGAGGAGCTCAGACACGTGCGGGCCTGAGTCAGTGAGTCAGGTATGGGAACAACTGTGTTCCTACGCTTCTCTGCTACCTGTTTAAAAAGAAATTAAGCAACATTGCTCAAAAAATGTTTCTTAAATGCAGGAAAAATTGTCAGAAATACCCTAAGGCTTCCCCGTGAAGATAGCCGGGGGTGGTGACGCACACAGGCAGAGCACATGAGTCCTGTGAGCCTCGCCAGGCCGCTTGGGTGCACGCTCTGTGCCCACAGCTTTGGCCACACTCGTGTGCTGGGCTTTGTGCTCACAGCCAGACAAAAGCTGCCTGAGAAAGCTCAAAAGCACTTCAGCAGCACGTGGCATTTGTTGGGTGATTTGCTAGAATGTAAGTGGAAAAACTGAGGTTAATAGAGAAATTCGTACAGGCTGAAGGATGTGTTCCCCTGGGCTTCTTGGAATTACACGGGGGAGATCTGCAGGTCCGCCACGTACACCCTCTCACTCCACAGGACAGAGGGCAGTGTGCTGACTGATGGGGTGCAGCAGCCTCCCAGGGTCTCCTTCCTTAGAACGCCCCTCCCACCGTGTCCGGGTGGGGCCTCACTGTCGCCCATTTCCTCCATGCAGGGCTGAGAAGGCACCTATGTCACACACACGTCACTCACCAATGCGCATGCTGAAGTAGAACTGCACGCAAAAAGTCAAAACAGTTAGAGAAGGCAGGTCAGAGAACTAGATCACTTCTCCAAGTCTCAGGGACACAGGGAAGACCATGGAGAATCCTTAGGGAGACTGGAAGTGTCATAAAACAGGACTACGATGGTCCTAACAACAGGACACAGGAGGCCATGAGGACAGGAGGAGGGGAGGAGGGAGGAGGGAAGGAAGGGAGAGGGGAGGGGGAAGAGGGGGAGGAGAGGGGGAGGGGAGGGGGGAGGATGTGACCATGTGAAGACCAGGAGAGTTCTGCCCAGAAACGGCATGTGCAGAAGCAGTGACAGTCCCTGAAGATCCTCTCCTCCGCCCTGCACGCTGCTTAGCCTACCCACCCCATGCTCCCCCCAAGTTCTCCTGGGACACAAACCGTCATGCCCAAGGCTTAGCCCCCTCAATCCCCCAGTGCTGGTGCTTTGTCTGTGGGCAGGAAGCTGAAACGTATCCCTGACTGTGGCATTTCTGATAGCATCACGCAGGAAGAGGTCTGTTTTCCAGATGGGCCAGCATCCCAGGTGACTGCTGTCTGCCTGGGGCAGTGCTCTGCCCTCCTCTCAGGCCCTTGCATTTCCTCACCTGTACAGCAAGTCTGCTGAAATCAGTCCTGGAGCCAGCTACGTCTCTGGCTTTCCTGCCATCTGAAGGCTGGCATGGTCTGAAAGGAACCTATGTCCTCCGGTCCCGACACCAGGGTGTCTAAAGTAAAGGCAGCAGTCCCAAGAAGTTCACCGTGGCCTTTCTCCTGATTCATCAAAGGTAAACTTGAAGTCCCTGCAGAACCAACCCACATAGACTAAGACCATGCCCGTGGGTGGGAACCCTGGCTTCACCAAATTTCACCTCAAATCAGCACCTGCAATTTAAGCACAGGGAAGGAATTTAAACTCAGTTGAGATTCCAAGTTGGAGAATAAACATGAGCATGTGTCTCTGGCACAGGGAAAGCGGGGGCCAGCGGCGCATTTCCCCTTCAAGCTCCATGTCTGTGGGTTCTTGGGAAGACAAGGGGAAGAGAGCATTTTCACCTGAAGCCTCCCGAAAAGAACTTATGAGTCTAAACTGCTACCAAAGGACTAACAATTTGGGAATGGCCAGGGTTACTCGTTCTCATCAGTGCACTAGACCAGCCTGAGGGACAGTCCACAGTTAGTAAGGCCACCAACCGTCTCATCTTAACGTTTCTTTGTCATCACCATAGCAGATACTGACAAAAAGTTTTGTTCCTACAGGAATTTTAACTAAATTTCAGAACAGTAAGTAAAGAAGGTAACAGATATAACCCCAAGAGAACATAGATAACAAATAAATATGGACAATAACCCTAAGGAAAAAATACCTGTTTATAGTTTGAGCACCTGGGCATAGAGTGGTTTGAGTTAGTGAAATGTCAAAGTAGGGAAGGAAGGGAGAAGACTGAGTGGGGGCAGAGTGGGAAGGGGACAGGAAAAGCTCACTGTGGACAACTCCGCTGCAGGCTGCCTGCAGATGTTCAAGTCAAGAGGCCGCGCGCAGTGGGTTAGCTACACACACCTGGAGCTAGACGCGGGAACGTGGGAGTCACAAGCACGCAGTAGTATCACTGTGGAGAGGAGCTGGTGTGCACTCACACAAGCATCCCCTGGTTTCGGGGAGCTTGGTTTCAGGGCCCCTGTGAATCCCCAGGTCAGAGGCATGGTGCCCCCCGGCCCCGGTTGGCGAGGACAGTCCTGACCGAGTCCTGGCCAGCGCACCTGTCTGCTCTGCTCTTGGCTGTAAACTGCTGGTCGTGTTGGCCCAGATCGGCAGCCCGCTGCCTTTCTTCCCCATCTCCGGATGAGCTTCTCAAGGCCTTTGCCTGTAACCTCAGCTGTCCCCGGGCGCTGTCCCTTGGGACAGTGCATCCTCCTTCTGCCTTGCAGTCAGGAACTGGAGACCCCCGTGATGACCCTGAGGTCAAGGGCAGATTCCTGGGAAACATACGGGAAGCCTCGAGGTGTCTGAGCCCCCGCAGCACACAGGGTGACCCTCAGCGGGGCCACCCCTGGCCACCTTCACAGAGCTGTGCTGACGCTGTTCCCTTGCAGGTGTTTGTGGTCTTTCTATGCTGTGTGGTGCCCTGTGTATTTTAAGGTCTTTCCGTAAAGCTCATTTAAATGTAAGCAGCAGCCATCAGGTTAAGCCGTGAAATTCATCTTTCCCCTGGCTGTGTGTTCATCTGTCCTAGGAGGAGGTCAGGCTTTTCAAGGAAATCAGTTACCAATGGTAACTCATCCTTGCTTAGGGGCTCTGCCGGGGGCCACCACAGATCTGTCTTCAGGGTTCACACAGCTTCGCAACTGCATGAAGTGGGGCTTGTTAAGCCCATGCAGCTGGGTGGTGGTTGAGTTTGGACTTGGAAAATCTAATAGGTTTGGTTTCTAAAATCTAGATTTTATTGCTCTGTTTCCCCAGAGTCTAGATCACACACATGTTATAGTGAAGAGTAAGAATTGTACAATCAGGTGGACACTGGTTCACTTCCCATTCCTGCATATTTCTTGTTTGCAGCCTTGGATTTGTTATCTACCCCCATGAAAGCATCCTTTTATGATTTGCAAAATGGAGATAAAAGCAGTAGCTCCATTACATGGTATGTGTATTAAATAATCTTCTAGGTGCATTTCATGGTACAGTATCATGTGAGAAACCCTTCCACCAAATCATTCTTTCCTGGATTCCTTTGATATAATTGTTAAGATGAAAACACAACTCATCATTTTATAAAAATCTAATAAGGGAAAAAATAAAAGCCTCTAGCCTATTTTAAAAATTATTTTAAATGAACAGTTTAGGGATCGTCTGGTTTTGCCTTTGACATTCGTGGCTGGAGGAGGAGATTTGGGGATTACCGACATGAAGACAAGCATTTTCCTGGCCAGACTGAGGACACAGTGACCTTTGAGTCCCTAAGCAAGAGGCCATCTGAACTGTCACCATAGTAACCCTGGGAAGGAGGAGAAGAAATCATACTTTAAAGATTAGTGTTTCCAACCCTCTTGACCTGAAAAACAAAGGGACAAGCACATAATTTTAAAATAAATTTTCCTTGGCCCTGTGTTTCTGTTCTGTCATAGATCAGACATTGCCAGTATTTTACTTGCTTCCATCCTTTTTTCCAGAGCAGTGTGCTGCAGCCAGCCAGGTACAGATGCATAATGTATAAATCAGTCTTCTTGACTATTGTATGAAGTTCTGGGGAATCACTGATTGTCCTCAAAAGCCAAGAATGTTTCTCATATGAGGTTTTCTAAACTCCAGCCAGACTTGCAATGTATCGTATGTCTGGTAGCTTTGTGCAGGGGACAGAGGTCAAATAGCTCCAGTGGCCCAGAAAGACCACTGTGTTTTCTAGCTCTGCTGTGGCTCTGGGGCAGAAAGTGTTGGCAGAGGGACCAGAAAGGGACTGCACTTGACTGGCTGAAAGATAAGTTCTCTTTCATTGGTTTCCCAATGGCTGGGCAGTTCATGCAAAAAAGAATCACAAAACTTTCAAAACTCTTGCAAATCCAGAGCAATCTAATGGCTACTTCCCTTTGCTAGAGATGTGACGTACGCTTGTGGAACATGTCTCGGGATGAGTGACGGCCCTCGGTCACATTTACTACTGTGGCAGATTCGTGAGTGGAGGTGAGGAAGAACCACAGGCCAGAGACTGCAAATGCTGGAGACAGTGGAACACCTTTCCCCCTGCCTGGGATGTCTCCATCTCTCTCACCAACTGAGGCAGGTGGCAGGGAAGGAAGCTAAGCTGCCTTAGATCCAGAATAAAATTAGCGACTGAACACCTTGCATTAGTGGAAACTATATTCTTTTCTATACAGTGAAGTCAGCATCTGGTTTGAGCCAAAGTCTGTTGGTTTTTATTGAACCATGCAATCCCACGAGAGCTAGAGACCTAAGGAACGTACGTGGGCTGCTGTGACGTGACTCAGTGCAGAGAGAGCCGTCACTAGCACAGTGGGTGGAACTGTCTACATCCTGGCGGAAGCCTTGCACATTGACCTTAAGTGTCATACAGCTCAGTCTGATAAGTTTGTACACTTGCTGCTCTGGGTGGTTCCAATTCCTCACCAGAAATTTCAGAAAGCTGGGGTGAAACAAGGAGTGTGGCGGGATGAATGGTCACCCAGATCACAGACCCTAGACCACACTCCATGTGGGTGTCTTATGACCATGGAATGTGGTCAGGGACTATCAAACTGCACTACTGTCCCAACTATAGTTGCTGTGCTAGACACGAGCTTCAGAACTACACCATGCAAAAGACAAAGGAGTTCCTAGCGGCGGCGAAGAAAGTGTTCCATAAAGAAACTACAAGTGACCCAAGGTACCCGTGACTCTGTGGGGCTGCAGTGCCCACACCTCTGTCATCAGCTGCTTGGGTCTCTTCACAGCATGACTGGGTGGAGAGTAGCACTGAGAGCCTTTAGTGGCTCCAGACACTGGGACATGTTGGGATGGGGTGAAGACATTTCACCTGTGGGATGGATGTGGATCTTGGGAACTAGGGATGGACTCGTAGAGAGCATAATGCTCCCAAATATGTCCCTACTTCAATCTCCAAAGTCTATAAATGTGCTATTATAAATGGTAAAAGGAGCTGTGTAGATGTGACTAAGGGTTAGAGAAGGAATAGGATACTGGATTACTGGGGCCCCTGTTACAAGAAGGCAGGAAGACCAGTGTAGGAGAGGAGGAGGGATCATGGAAGCATAAGTCAGAGATGGGGTAGGGGTTGAAGATGCAGGTGCTACACCACTGGCTTTGAGGATGAAGAAAGGGGCCACAAGCCAAGGAATGGAGGTAGCATTGAGAAAGTGGAAAAATCAAAGAAATGGTTTTGTTTCAGAGCCTCCAGAAAGAAGTCAACTATGCTGTCACCTCGATTTGGCAATTTCTTATCTATAAAACTATAATATAAATTTATGTTAGTTAAAGCTACTAAGTTTGTGATACTTTACTCTGGCAGCAATAGAAAATTAATACAGAAGTGTTCATAAAGTCGCAGACGTTTTCATTTTAGTTCCTGTACTCCTGCTCACAGAGAACCCGGAAGTGACGATGGTATCCAGATGAGTTCCTGTGGCAAGTGTAGGGGACACAGTTCCACCCACTGGAAAGAAGAACCTAAGAACATCTGTCAGGTTCCGGGAGCAGCCATCGGTTTCCCAGCAGCTGTGGCTTTGGTCAACCCTGGCCAACTCCAGAGGGAGCTGCCCCTAGCCAGGCCATCAGCACGAGCTCAAGCAGAGGAGAAACCGCTGTGACACTTCCCTTCTGCAGAGCACAAAAACAGTCAGGATTATTGTCGGGTGAAGGAGGCTGGAAATGCCACTGCCCTCGCTCATTCTGCTTTTGGCAACCGACAATGTTGTTTTCAGCTTGACGAAGGCAGCGTCTAGGCTCTTGCCTGAACCTCTGTCGGCAGGTTTTCTCAGGTCTAACTCCTGAAAGCAGGTTCCCGCGGGGCTGGGAGCCTGCCCACGGCTGTGAGTGGCACTAGGCCTTTACCTGGGAAAGCTGCATCAGCTTGATGAGATTGTCACGTACGTGCCATTTACTAACACACAGGTTAGTAAATGATCCAGTGGCTGTTTACGCTGGAGGAGTTGAGCCTGCTGGTTAAATAGCTCTTGAGAATAATCGTGCAGCGAATCCAAAGCCTGTTCTTCCTTGTCTGGGACACTGCTGGTCCAGAAGTGAGTATAAATCTACTGCTGCTCTTCTACTGATTGGAGCAATGTCTGGACATTTTATTCTTTCCTGCTTGATTATGAAAAAGGCTCATAGATGCTTAGCTGCATTTTTACAGCCGTGCACTTGTTCACCATTCTGCTGAGGTGTTTGCCGTGGGCTCTGACAGAATGTCCCAGAAAGGCCCCGTGGGATAGGTTGTTTGGTGTGGGTCAGCTTGACTAGCCATAAGCCATCATTTTCAGTGATTTGTTAGAGACCGAGAGCAGGATATTTGAGACCAATCCATCCTGTGGACTCTGCTCAGATGATCAATGGGAAAAACTTACAGCTCCCTTCCAAATATTTTCAAGCATTAATTTGTCTTTTGCCAAGAAATACAAGGTTGTTCTAGATTCAACTAAATGGCCTTTACTTAAAAAAGAGAGAGAGAGAGGTTTTATGTTGAATCATGACGTAGCAATGTGTTGCCTTTCCTATAAAAATGACAGTTTTGCAGATACGAACTCAGTCTCCAGAGCGGATGGAGTGGGGAGGATCGGGGTGTGTGATGAGCGTGGTGCAGTCACACACACAGCCAGGGTGCACTTTCCCCTTCTCTCCTGTGCCGCAGGCTGGGAGAACCTGCGCAAGCCGGTGTTGGGGGCAGACAGCCATCGCACTGGAGACCCCCCAGCCTCTCAGCTTCCCGGTGCCAGCTCCACGCCAGCCGGCAGTGAACGGAACTGCTCCGCTGAGGGTGCCGTGAGCTCCTTTCCACGCTGTTCATTGCGCCGAAGCTCCAGGAAGGCCGAGTTTTCAATCTACAATGGCCCGCGGAGAGGGCTGGTGAGAGCAGGGGCCCTGTGGACTGTCAGCTGCTAAACCATGATGGTGCTTTGGATAATTTTTGAATTGCTAATTCATCAGTCATTTGCTGAATGATAACTTGTGCGTGTGCATCTGTAGATTGTGTGTGCGCATGTACACTTGTGAACGCATATGTGCACTTGGGGGTGTGTTATAGCTTAGATCAGCGCCTGCTGTGCGCACGGGCGGAGCTGTTGAAAGCTGACCGGATCCCGGGTACTGCAGCCCGCCCGCCCTCAGCAGAACTGAGCCGAAGCGCGTCTCCCCTTAACCCTGCAGGCTCCTGCCTCTCGCGCTGCTCCATGGTCACCAGGCCGAGAGCACCTGTCCTTCTGCCCAGGCCCTTCCACTGCATCGCCCTGCCTTGGAGCCAGCCAGGCACTGAAAAGGTGAATCGAAACGAACCTCTCCTCCTGTAAGCTGTAAGTGTTGGTATCTGCCATGTCCCAGGGACGGGAAAGTGAGGAGGACGGGTGCGTGCATGTGTGCTTGTGGGCTTGAGGCTGCAGCTGTGGGTGTCGTGACTGTGAATGTGGAGGGAGTGTCGTGAAAGAAATTTTTAGAAGGTTCGATCAATTGCGTTTAATTTTAGTAAGACCTGGAGTGAGCGCGTGACTCATGTGCTCTCTGCAGAGTCTACCACCCTGTGACAAGAAGCTGGCGCCTTCCTGCCACCTGGGCATCTGCACCCACTGCTTCCACCCAGGGCCCTGGATTATGCGCATGGCTCTCCAACACTGCCACAAAGCTCCTGTCTGTGTCCTAAGCACTTCAACCAACACCTGAGTTTTTCCACTGGGCAGTATTTTACAGAATGACCAGCTTGTTAGAGAAACGCGGTGTAATTGTTTAGGTCCGTCAGATAGTCCACCAAATTAGCCAAATAAAGGAAAGAAAAGTACTTCACATTTACTTTGGTTCTCATGGTACAAAGTTTGTATTAGTGTTGGTACCATCTAAAAAGTAGCTGGTTTGCATAAGACAAAGTGGGCCTAGTGAAGCTCTTTAAATCCAGTGACTATAGCTAAGAGCTGCCTATTTTGGCAAATTTTAAACCTCATCGCATTCCATCTTCAGTCTTTTAATGCAGCTGCTCAAGGGCAGCACGCAATTTATCATTTGGAAAATGATAACTTTATATAGTGAAGACTTAAAAAGAATGATTAAGTTTAAGTCAACACTTAGCTTAAAAGTGTTTTTTGTACATTTTTCGGCATAGTTTTGGGTTCACAGCAGAACCGAATAGAAAGTACAAAGAATTCTCATTTCCTCTCTGCCCTGACGCCCAGCCCTCCCCAAGTGGCACAGTGAGGACACCTGGTGACCCTGCCCTGTCCAGTCACTGCCGGGTTCACCCCTGACACTGCGCATTCTGTGAGTTTGAACAGGTGTGTAGTGACACGTGCCTCCGTGGGACAGTGTCACCACCCTGCCCAGCCACTGTCCTCCACTCATCCCTCCCCCAACCCGTGCCAATGGCAGATCTTCTTCCTGTCACCACGTTTGCCTTTCCCAGACCAGCACAATGATGGAACCATACAGCACATAGTATTTTCAGATTAGCACATCTTATTTGGTATTATTAATTTAAGTTTCCTCCATGTCTTTCAATTATTCAATAGCTAATTTATTCTCAGCACTTAATATTCCATAGACCGAACAGACCACAGTTCATTTATCCATTCATCAGCTGACTATGCCTTTGTTGTTGCATTTTTAAAGTTTTGTCATATTTAAGATCGTCCAGATTGTCTCCTGTGTTTTTTCCAGTTCTAATGTTTCTAATGTGTTTGGCACCGTGATCCTTGCTGCCTTAATTTTGTGAAGGTCGTAGTCTCTGCATGGATTTCTTTTGACAGAGTTTTGCAGTTTTCCTCAGGTAGGTCTTATAAGTATTTTGTTAGATTTGCACTGGAGTATTTAATTTGGGGAGATGCTAATGTGAAGGTACTGTGTTTTCATTTCCAAGTCCAGTGTTCTACCATTGGCACATAGGAGAGTGATTTCCTACCCAAGGGAGAACGGAGACATTCTAAAGCTCTACCGCAGTGCATATGGCAGCAGATCCTCTCTTCAGGGTGGGCTGCTGAGCCCACCCACCAGCGCTTTCCTCTTGGAATGAGCCTTAGCCGTGAGAACTGCCTCCTCCGCATCTCCTGAGAGCCTCCCCGAGGAGCTTCTGTGTGACCAGCCATTTCCGACTTTCTGTGCTCAGGGAAAACAGCCTAAGAGCACTGGTCCATGGAGTGAACCTAGCAAGGGGGTTTTCTGCGGGGATTCAGAGGCAGACCGAGAACACCACTGCTGAGGGCAAAGGTTACTTATCACCCAGAGTACTCTGGTGCAGTGACCCTATGGCACATGTGCCACAGAGGACACACAGGGCCCTGTCATCACGAGCCGAGCTGCCCCAGCAGCGGAGCTTCCTGCATTCAAGTTTAATTGCAGTGTTGGTACTTTGTGATAAATAAGAGGGTTTGTGGTTGCAGTTTGGGCTCTCAGTCTCTAACAGGTTTGTTGTCACTGCCCTAGTGGCACAACTGCTAGTTGAAATGGACGGCATTCAGTGAGGAGGGCCACAGTGGCCGCATCCTGCACCTGAGAGCTGTGGTTGGACGACCCTAAGGAGTTTGGACCTGCGTGGGTGTAGGGAGCGCTGCTGATTCACTGAAGAGAGGTGACAACGGAACCACCGGAGTGACTACACCTGACAGTGACTGACCCTTTACAGTGACCTGAAATTCTGAGGGTATTTAATAAACCTTGCTGCTCACAGACAGGCAGCGGGAGGTGCTAAGCCCGAGGCTTTATCACAAGAAAACCGAATTTCAGTGACTTCGGCCTCAGCCTGCAGGTCTTCTGGACTAGCAGAGCACAGTAATGAAGGTGGAATGAGAATACCCTGTGGACGCCACGAAGGGTGTTGAGTTTCCCGGCTCTCCTGGGCCTCTGGGGCCCGCAGAAGTGGCCCTCTCCCCGCCCCCACTGGAAAACACGGCTCTTTCTGTTGGAGGATCGCACAGGGCCTTAGAGGAGTGAGGCTCCTCCTCACCCAGTGTGTTCCTCTGCTCAGGACCAGCCGCAACCTTCTCTCTCGACAACCACACCAGTAACAGGGGCCAACTCCCAGAAAGCCCTGGGGAGGCAATGGGCCTGCCGGAAGGAGAGAGAGGAAACCCAAAGGAGCGGAGGAATCTGGCTGGTAGCTGCGGCAGGGCCCCAGGGGCTGTCAGTGACCCGCCTTGAGGAAGCTGCAGCAAGGGGAGGAAGGGACAGGGAACGGGCTCAGCAGACCTTGGTGGGTTGCTGGTGTGACCTCACTCGCACAGTGGAGGTGCACTGGGACCAGGGCTGAGTCCAGCTCACCGTGGGTACGGTAGATCTGCACTCTCACACGGAGCTCACTGCCCAGCCTCATGTGTGTCACTGTGATGGGTCTAAACAGGGATCACACACTGGCTTGCACGTACCTTTCCTATCGGCCACACGTCAGCCAGAACCGCTGACGATTGCTGGGGCACGGAGCTGCGTTTGATGATCCCAGTGCTAAAACATAGACTCTTATTTCCACGCTAAGTGCAGGTGGCTTACAGGAACTTTCTTGCTCTTTTCATGCTAAAAATGGAAGGTGTATATCAGATCTCTAACCCATTTTCCCTTGTAAGGAGCAGTTGAAGATGGAAATTGATCACACATGTGGGGGCAAGGCAAGACCCTTCCAAAAACAAAGAGCAACCAAGGCAAGTCATGTGAACAAGATGCTTCAGTCCAGAGAACACCAAGCCCTGAGGCAATCCAAGCAGTGGGCTGCTAGGCAAAGGGGTGTCACGTGACACCAAGCTGCCAAATGCATAAATAAATGCTCTGCACTGATTATTTCCTTTCCTCCCATGCAGAGTGTGGAGAACCAACTGAAAACTCTCCCTGAAAGTAGAGCAATTATCAACTTTTTAGCTAAACTTGGCCCTATTTCTCTGTATTGATACGTACAGAGCTGGTGAGGGTTTTCTTCACCCCTTCCACTGACTTTAAGCAATGTAACTCAGCCTGTCTGAGGTGCTGGTGTGGGCACTTTGAAGCAAGGAAACAGTACAGCATCTTCTCATCCTTGTAGCTCCCAAAACACGCGAGCCAGGCAGGAAGGAGATCCACGCTCCATGCTGTCACTGGGACTGAGCCTTGAGATGAGAGGCTGTCACTTCCCAGGGCACAAAAGGTTACACAGAGGAGAGAAGTCAAGGTGGCCAACCAGCGAGCAACAGAATACAGAGCATCCTGGGAGAACCAACTCATACGCCAGAATAAAACATCCTGGAGAGACCCAGACAGAGGGAGATGGATCCTCTTGATACAGGAAGAAATTAAAATGTAAAAAAGCTCATCAAATACGTCAGGACTACAACTGGAACAGCTAAAAATTATGGAACACAGCATTTTCACGGCGACCTGCCAAGTTTGCACCAGCATGAATTTGCACCAAATCCTCGCCAGCCGGCAGAGCTACCCAAACTCATTCCCACCGCAACTCACAGGAAGCCCAGCAGCGCTGAAGTCAGGGGTTGGTGAGCCCAACGGAGAGCAGAGCCAGTGAAGGGAACTTCATTAATCCACGGTCAGTGCTGGGCGTGAGACACCCCCCCACACACACACACAAACACACACGGGAAGGGTGTGACCAAATGGGCGACATGTTGGAATCGGGCAGGAGGAGCCTGAACTGGGAGTGACAGTGACTTCAGTTGGTTCCTCCCTCCCAAGAGCAGATGTGTGGTATTTGCTTGGACTGGACAGCGCCCCTGGCCAGGACTCAGTGAGCCATCCCAAATCAATTCGCTGCACCTAGCAAACACTAACTGAGTGAAGGCCCCTGAGGTTTGGCTGGGCCAGTGGGGAGAGGCAGGCATACAAGCTGCTGCTTACACCTCAGTGACAAGAGCAGGCAGGAGAGGGTGAAGGTCCCTTGCTAGCATGCTTTGGAGGAAACGTGGCCAACAGGAAAGGGGGCTGGGACCTGTACTGTACACCTGTGTGGAGGAAACCAGGGCCATGACAGGAGAGAGAGGCAGGAGGAGGCCCCCAGCCCAGAACCCTGATAGCCCTGATCCAGGAGAGGGAAAAACAAGGGAGACTGAGGGCAGCAAACATGCAACATCAGACATGGCTTCAATGGACATTAAGAGATATCTTTGGGACCTTGTAGATGAGTTCAAAACTGAAATATTAAATCAGGTAAAGCAGGATATGAGTAGAGTAATAAAAGAAATGTTCTCAGGAAGCATCTCTCAGGAAGATATAGACAGAAGAAGGGAGGAACACAAAAAAAGGAGAGAAACAGTTGATAAAGAATATAAAGAAAATATAGAATACATGAAGCAGATTCAAAGAGACTACCAGGAAATTAAAAACTCCATTGAAAGCTGGC
>PVLA01016841.1:0-19367 GCA_004027455.1 Hydrochoerus hydrochaeris
TATTTTTCATCCACTCTGCAGTTGATGGGCATCTTGTTTGTTTCCAGGATTTAGCTATCACAAATTGTGTGGCTATGAACATGGGTGCATATATATCACTGTGATATGAACTTTTCAGTTCTTTGGGGAAAATACCCAGGAGGGGAATAGCTGTATTGAATGGAACTTCCAATCCTAGTCTTCTGAGAATTCTCCATATCGATTTCCATAATGGTTGCACCAGTCTACATTCCCACCAACAGTGGAGCAGTGTTCCTTTTTCCCTGCAGCCTCACCAACATTTGTTATCAGTTGATTTCTTGATGGCAGCTATTCTTTCCAGAGTGAGGTGAAATCTCAATGTTGTTTTAATTTGCATTTCTCAAATGACCAGTGATGGTGAACATTTCTTCATGTATTTATTTGCCATTTGTATATCTTTCTCTGAGAACTGTGTATTCATCTCAGATGCCTGTTTTTGGGGAGGGTCTTTGAATTTGGGGGGCTTGATGTTTTTCAATTCTTTATATATTCTGGGCACAAGTCCTTTGTCTGACACAATTTTTTCCCACTCTGTTGGCTTTCTTTTCACTCTGTTGGTGATTTCCTTTGAAGTGCAGAAACTTTTCAATAATGTGAGATCCCATTTCTTGATTCTTTGAAGTGTTTCCCGTGCAGTTTGCATGTTGTTCATGAATTCTCTGCCTACTCCTATGTCTCCAAGACTTCTACCTACCTTGTTTTCCAGTAGATTTAGTGTTTCTGTTTTAATATTAAGGTCTTTGATCCATTTAGACTTTAGTTTTGTGCATGGTGATACGCATGGATCTAGTTTCAGTTTTCGGCATGTAGAGAGCCAATTTTTCCAACACCATTTATTAAAGAGACTATCCTTCTTCCAGTGGACATATTTAGGCCCTTTGTCAAATATCAGGTGACTGAGTGTCTTTGTAGTTGTGCTTGCATCTTCTAATCTGTTCCATTGATCCTCAGGTCTATTTCTTTGCCAGTACCAATCTGATTTTATCACTATGCCTTTACAGTACTGTTTCAAGTCAGGAGTTGAGATGCCTCCTGCCTTGCTTTTGTTGCCTAGAATTGCCTTTGCTATTCTAGGTTTCTTCTGTTTCCAAATGAATTTTAGTAGTGTGTTCTCTAGATCTGTGAGGTATGTCACTGGTATTTTGATTGGGATTGCATTAAATCTGTGTAACAATTTTGGCAGTATAGCCATTTTCACAATGTTGGTTCTTCCTAACCAAGAGCAAGGAATGTCCTTCCATTTTCTATTATCCTCTTCAAACTCCTTTTTCAGCATAGTATAATTTTCAGCATATAGGTCTTTTACATTTTTAGTTAGATTGATTCCAAAGTATTTCATTTTTTTACATGTTATTGTAAGCGGCGATATTTCCATAATTTGTCTCTCAGTGAGTTTTTTGTTTGTGTACAGGAATGCTATTGATTTCTGAGCATTGACTTTGTATCCAGCTACAGTGCTGAACTTGTTTATTACCTCTAGCAGTCTTTTAATGAAGTTTTTGGGTCTTCTATATAGAGTATCATGTCATCTGAAAATAGTGATAATTTAACTTCTTCCTTTCCTATCTTTACTCCTTTTATTTCTCTCTCTTGTCTGATTGCCCTGGCTAGTGTTTCCAAAACTATATTGAAAAGGAATGGTGAGAGTGGACATGCTTGTCTTGTTCCTGATTTTAAAGTGAAAGCTTTCAGTTTTTGTCCATTTCGTATAATGTTGGCTGTTGGTTTGTCATAGATGGCCTTTATAAGGTTGAGGTAGACGCCATGTATTCTGAGTTTCTGAAGGGTTTTTTTCATGAACATGTGTTGGACTTTGTCGAAAGCTTTTTCTGCATCTATTGAGATGACCCTATGGTTTTTGTTTTCGGTTCTGTTGATGTGGTGTATTACATTTATTGATTTGCGTATGTTAAACCATCCCTGCATTCCTGGAATGAACCCCATTTGGTCATGATGTATAATCTTCTTGATGATTTGCTGCATTCTATTTGCCAGTATTTTGTTGAGAATCTTTGCATCATGTTCATTAGTGAGATTGGCCTACAGTTCTCTTTTTTTGTTGGATCTTTCTCTGGTTTTGGTATCAGAGTAATACTTGCCTCCAGGAATGATTTAGGGAGGATTGCTTTTTTCTCAATTTCATTGAAGAGTATAAGGAGTACTGGCATCAAATCTCTAAATTTCTTGCAGAATTCAGCTGTGAATCCATCAGGACCTGGTGTTTCTTTGTTGGTAAGTTTTAATTACATTTTCAATTTCAATAGCTGATATTGGGTTGTTCAAAATTGCTATATCTTCTTGGTTGAGCTTTGGTAGTTCATATGTTTCTAGAAATCTGTCCATTTCCTCTGTGTTTTCCACTCTATGTGAGTAGAGATTTTCAAAGTAGGTATTCATGATCTTTTGAATTTCCATGGCATTTGTAGTAATTTCTCCCTTTTCAGTTCTTATTGCATAAATTCGGGTTTTTTCTTTCTTTGTCTTGATAAGGTTAACTAGGTGCTTGTCAATTTTGTTTATTCTCTCAAAAAACCAGCTTTTTTATTCATTAATTCTTTGTATTGTTTTTTTAGTTTCAATTGCATTGATTTCTGCTCTAATCTTTACAATTTCCTCTCTTCTATGAGCTTTGGGTTTAGCTTGCTCTTCTTTTTCTAGACCCTTGAGATGGAGCATTAGGTTGTTTATTTTGCTCATTCTGTTTTCTCGATACGACAGCTTATTGCTATATATTTCCCTCTTAAGACTGCTTTCATTGCATCCCACAGATTACAGTATGTTGTTTCTATATTTTCATTGAATTGTAGGTATAGTTTTATTTCTTCTTTAATTTCATCTGTAGCCCACTGGTTGTTCAAAGGCTGTTATTTAATTTCCATGGATTGATGCAGGTTTTACAATTTCTTTTGCCATTAATTTCCAATTTCAATGCACTATAGTCAGATATTATGCATGGCATGATTTCAATACTTTTGCATTTACTTAGAAATGCTTTATGGGACAATACATGGTCTATTTTGTAGAATGTCCCATGTGCAGCTGAGAAGAATGTGTATTCTGATGTGGTTGGATGGAATACTCTGTAAACATCTACTAAGTTCAATTGCTCACAGGTATGATTCAGTTCTGTTATTTCTTTGCTGGATTTTTGTCTAGTTGATCTATCTCTTTGTGACAATGTGCTGTTAAGATCTCCTGCTATAATTGTGTTCTTGTGTATTTGGTTTTTCATGTCCATTAGTATCTGTCTTATATAGTTGGGTGCTCCTTTATTTGGCACATATATATTTATAATTATTAGTTCTTCCTCTTGAATTTTACCACTAACAAGTATGTAGTGATCTTCTCTATCTCTTTTAATCATTTTAGGTTTAAAGTTCATGTTCTCTGCAAATAGAACAGCTTCCTCTGCTTTTTTCTGGGTTCCTGTTTCATGGAATACTGTTTTCCATCCTTTGACTTTTAATGTATGAGTTTCCTTTTGGGTGAGATGTGTTTCTTGTATATAGCATATTGTGGGATCATGTTTCTTCATCCATTCTGTCAATCAATTTCTTTTTATAGGTGAATTGAGGCCATTTACATTTATAGATAGGACTGATATGTACTGGCTCGACTTTGCCACGTTATGTTCCAGTTGTTTCTTTCTACTTTTCCTCTTATTCAATTGCTTATTCTACCTGGACATTTCTTTCTGTTGTTGTTTTGGGGATTGTGGTCATTTTTATCTCTGTCTAGTATGTCCTTCAGTGCTCTTTCTAGGGTTGGTTTTGTGGACAGGAATTTCTTCAGTTGTTCTTCAACTGAAGAACATGGAAGTATCTTGTTTCTCCATTACATTTGAATGAAAGTTTTGCTAGGTACATCAGTCTGGGTTGAAGATTCTTTTCTTTCAGGGCTTGAAATACCTCACTCCAAGATCTTCTTGACTTGAGTGTTTTGTTGAAAAGTCTGCTGTGATTGTAATGGGCTTTCCCTGATAGGTGAGTTGTGTCTTTTCTCTGACAGCTTTTAATATGCTGTTTTCATGCTGTTTGTCTGAGATCTTAATTATTATGTGTCTGGGTGTGGATTTAAGTTGATTGTGACTGTTTGTTGTTCTATATGCCTCACTTATCTGCATATCAGATTCTTTCCCCATATTTGGGAAATTTTCTGCTATTATTTGTGTAAATACTTTATGCATGTCATTTGCCTGGACTCCTGTATCTTCGCTAATGCCCATTATTGCTATATTGTTTCCCTTGGCATCATCATGAAGCTTCTGGATTGTCATTTCATGCTGCTTTGTTATTTTTAAAAGTTCTATGCTTTCCTGATCACTAACTGTGATCCTGTCCTCAAGGTCCAAAATCCTATCCTCAGCTTCCTTTAGGCAGTTTTGCATGCTTTTGATAGAATTTTTTGTTTCTTGGATGTCTCTTTGAGTTTGTTTCATGAAGTCTGCTTGTTTTCTATATTGTTCATTCAAAGTTTCAATCAGTTTCCCATGCTCATGTACTTTTTTCTCTAGTTCTTCTTTAGATGCATTCAACAACTCCTTTACTAAAGTTGTTATTTCTATCTTTACATGGGAGACTACTTCTAATTTGATTTCCTCTATAGCCTGATGCACTTGTTTTTTTTTATTTCACTGGCTATCTTTTCAGAGATTCCCAGTGTGTTACTTTTGGGGTCCTCTATTTCAATGTCTCCTATACTTGCTTCTGGTGAAGTATATGTTTGAGACTGCATTTTGGTTTTTTGTTTTGTCATTTTCACTCTGCCTGGTGCTTTCTATGTGTAGGGAGGGATCACATGCACTGTTTTCAGATACACTCAAAGTCTTACAGTTAGTTGGAGGGGGTTTTACTACTGGCCCTATTTGTCCCCTGTACACCTGTATTTTAGGGGTATACTCACCACATTGATACGGTCAATCTGGTGTAGTCTCAAGTTCACCACCTGGAAGCAAAGTTCCAAATTTTCTCACACTAAATGGATCCTGCTGAGGCCTTCTGATGTTCCAGGTGGGAGGGAGGGCCCATCTTTAGCAGTCCAGGGCAGTTTTCAGTCTTGGGCAGGCCTCCTCGATGTTCCCGGTGGCAGGGCAGGCCCACAGGGGAGGTTCCGGTAGCCTACCCCTGAGGCGGGCTTGCGCTGAGTTCCAGGTGGCAAGGTGGGCCCAAGGTGGAGGTTCCAGGCAGCTTACACCTGATGCAGGGTTCCGCTGAGTTCCCGATGGCAGGTGGGCTGACGGTGGAGGTTCTGAGCCTCTCTACTCTTCATACATGGTTTATTCTGTCCCCCAGCCTAAGGGACTTCTGACTCTAAATGGAAGATCTAGTGTAGTTTTGACATCATCTTCCTCTGCAAGGTCTAATTTCTGTTTTTCATCTCTTTCCTCCACATGCCAACCTGTATGTCATTTGTGCTACATGTCTCATCTACTAGAAAAGGAATAGAGAGATTCTGGGACGATGGCAGAACAGCAAGCAACAGAGTAAACAGCCTCTCTGAGAGAAACAGCCCACATGCTGGACTACAGTATTCTGGAGAAGACAAGAAGAAAGGAAGTGGGTCCCCTCCAGGAAGAAACTTTAGTGAGAGTCAAAGCCCACAGACAGAATAAGAAAAAGAAAGAAGAAAGAAAGAAAGAAAGAAAGAAAGAAAGAAAAGAAAAGAAGAAAAGAAAATAAAGGAAAAGAAAAACTTAAACAGAAGGCAGTAGCCAGAGGTATCTTCAGTTGCAGAGGGGAGCAGTGGACCAGAGAACTGCACCGGCTTGCAGAGATTGTGGGGGACTCAGTGGGTGATTGGCCGGGTGCAATTGGAGTCAGGCAGAATAAGCCAGAAACCAGAACTGCAGCCGGCTTCATTCAGCCACTCCTAGTGCAGAGCAGATTGGTAAAAATTGCTTGGACTGAGTCCCACCCTTGTGTGCAATCCAATAGCCAAGGTGGAGGTTTCCCTAAATCTATCCCTAACCAATCCCGCCTACCTGGCACACACTTCACATACATGGTGAAGACTCCCAGTGGCTAACCAGATCAGGAAGGAGAGGTCAGCCTGTCCTGTGCCTGATTGTACTCCAGTAGTTATAAGCAAATTGGGGAAAGCAGCAATCCCTAGCCAGCATGCTTCAGAGCAAATATAACTAATACAGGAAGTGCCGGGGACCCCACTACCCACTTGTCTGAAACAAACCAGGAACACAAGAGGAAGAAACACTCTCCAGCCTCCAACTGAAACAGTACTGGCCCAGGAGAGGTAAACACAGAAGAGATTGGGAGTTGCACACCTGCAGTTTGTGAAGCAACAGCATCTGACAGAAAGAAACAACTTTGTGAAATTATAAAAGAATGTAAAGCAAAAATACTAACACATGTAAAGGAAGATATAAGAAAAATAATAAAATAAATGCTAAGCACCTCTCAAGAAGACACAGATGGAAGAATAGAGGAGCATAGAAAAAGGAGGAAACCTTCAAGGAAGAATATGAAAAAAATTTAGAATACATGAAACAGATTTAAAGAGATTACTAGCAAATTAAAAACTACATTGAAATCTGGAAAAACTACTTGAAAGAAACTAAAGATAGACTATCAAACCTTGAAGACAGGTTTGCAACCTGTGATTGCAAAAAGAAAGATCTCTTAAAAATAACAAGGAACCAGGAAGTAACAATACAAATGCTAGAAGATGACAAGAGGATCTATAACTTAAGAATAAAAAGTGTGAATGAAGAAGCAGGGGAAAACACAAATGAAATAAAAGGCTATTTATAGAAATAATTAAAGCAAAATTCCCAAGCATAGGAAAGAGAAATGATATTCAGATGTATGAGACATTCAGAACACCAGCCACCTACAACCAAAATAGAGATACACCCAGACATATAATAATCAAGATCCCAGAAATCCAACACAGGAACAGAATATTAAATCTGTCAGAGAAAAGAAACAGATCATCTAAAAAGGAAAACCCATCAGAAGCATGACAGACTTCTTGACACAAACCATCAAATCAAGAAGAGCTTGGAGTGAAGTATTCCAAGCCCTGAAAGAAAAATAACCTCCAACCCAGATTTATGTACCTTGCAAAACTATCTCTCAAAATTATGGAGAAACAAGATTTTTCCATGACAAAAGGGAACTGGAGGAGTTCATGATCACCAATCCAACCCTACAAAAAATACTGGAGGATATTCTAGAGAGAGGAAAAAGACCATGGCTTCAGGAACAATGGAAGAGGGGGCTCACTGATTGGGGCAGACAATGGAATGAAGGGGAAAAGTAGACAACTAATGGCAGAAAAATAGCATGGCAGAGATGAGGCAGAGAAGGTTGGCCATAATCACTAACATAGATAGCCTTGATACAGTAATAGAAAGAAACACAGGCAGAGTGGATCAGGAGGTAGGGTCCATCATGATGCTCTATATAAGAAATATAATTAACCTGAAAGAGGATTTATAGACTGAAAGTCAATGATGAGAAAATAATGCTCTATGTGACAGGGAACCAGAAAAAAGTGGGGGTAGCTCACCCATCAGCTGCAGATTGGTTGGAAAGACCTAACACTTTTATGCAATGGAGAACTACTCAGCTATAAGGAAGGAAAACCTTGAGGTTCTTGTAGGTAAATGGATACAACCTGAGATCATGCTCAGGGGTAAAAAGGTTCAGAACCACTTAGATAAATAGTGGGTTGCCTCCCTAATATAAAGACTAAAGGAGCAGGATCCAAAATATACAATGCACCCTGTGAAAGTGAAAGGGGAGGAATTGTCTAAAAAGGGAAGGCAGAGGACATTGTTAATCTTATATCATGATTTGAAACCCATATTGCTTTCATTGCTCTGTTTAGTTTGGTTTTATTCTGTTCCAGTTTGTCTACTTATACTAGATTTGATGGCATGGACAGCTATTCCAAAGATAGCAGGATATGTTATGGTAACCACTTTTTATTTCCTATTAACTTAATTTGAAGCCCTATATTGCTTTCATTGTCTTGTTTTGACTGATTTTATTCGAGTTTGTTTTGTTTGATAGTATCAAGTCTGAGGGTATAGGCAACTACTCTGAACACAATAAGATTCACTATGATACCCATTATGGTTTGACTATTATCTTCTTTTGAAGTCCTATAATGTCTCCAGTGCTTTGTTTTAATTGATTTTGTTCTGCACTGTTATGTTCAATTTTATTATGCCTGATTATATGGGCAATTCTATTGAAGATAACAAGAGACATTATGGTAACCATTGTCGATCACCTTGTATTTTGGTTTTAAGTCATGTACTATGTCCATCTTTGTGTTTTGACTGACCCCATTTTGTTTTCTCTCATTTGGTTTTATTCTCCTAAAAAAATGAATAGAGTATGATGAACCTAGGAAAAGTATTAAACCAAAGAACATTCCCCACCCATAGGAGATCAAGTGTGTCCATGTTTCATGACCTGGAAAAGGCTGACATAATTCTATTTCTTGCATGTCTGTTTGAAAGTCCCTGGAGTAAATACAGCTGCTATTGAGGAAGAATACAAAGAGCCTTCAAGAACAAGATTATCCTGTATAACAGAGGCTTCAAATACTCAAAATGACTCATTGGAAAGCACTCTGAGTAGGAGCCACAGGACCTAGGATGACAACCTAAGAAGTCACCCATGAGGAGCACAGCCTAGGAATCCCAACCCAATAGTCTTGTCCTAGACTCCCCACTGAGTTGTTCACCAGAGCCTGGGAAGAAGAATATAGTAGCCATCAAGCCCAATGAGGCCAGATATGTGACAAAAATTGCCTGCAATGGACAGTATATCCCCAGAAAATATTATCCAATGAAAAGCCAGTAGCCCAACCACTGAGAAACTCTGATACAGCTCAATGCACTTGAGATTCATTCATATTATCATATGTATCAATAGCACATTTGTTTTGATTGCTGAGTAGTATTCCATTGTGAGGATACATCATAGTTTATTTATTATACCTTGGACAATGTTTGGGTTGTTTTAAAGTGTGGGCAATTATGAATGATGACTCTTGGTGCCCTTCACATTTACACAAGATTCATCTCCTTGTTCCTTTTTGTTAATGCTTTATTTTGCTTTTTAATTGGTGCTTTGGGTTTCTCCTATGAGAGAATCCATGTGATATTTAAATTTATGTCTAAGGCAGGCATAGGGGATATACAAGGCTTTTGGATTTGTCATGTATATGTACCAATTACCAAGAGTGAATGTAATTGTTATGTGTCACAAATATGAGCTAAAATACATGAAAATGGGGAAAGAGGATCTAGAGATGGAAGAAGGGAAGGAGAAAGAGAGGGGAAGAGGAACTTAAAAACGTAACATATGCTATGCATGTGTACCTATTCTCTAATATAAATGTAAGCATCATCCACTACAATAATATACTAAAAAATTAATATGCCACTACAACTATTTATTCTTGTTTTTTTTTCTCCTTCTGGATATCACACGCTTTCTTGCACTTGTGAACACTAATTCATTTGTGTTGTCAAGTCTGCTCATACCAGTTAAGGACAACTCAATGAAGTCCATTACAAAGTAGAAAAATATTAATAGACACTATTAATAAAATGTTAGTATCACTCAGAAAATGGCAATAGAAAAATAAAATAGAAACCTGAGGAAGGTAAAATATATACCTGTTAGATAAAGATTATGAGTCAGCTGTCCTAAAGACATTCACAGTACTGAAGGGAACTGTAAGGAAAACCAAAAGAAGATAGGAAAAGATACCTCATCAAACATTGCCTATCACAGATGTAGAAGTAATTTAAAAAAAAAAGAAACCCTCAAGCTCAAAAATACAAACCAGAATTCAATAGGGGCATTCAGCACCTGATTTAAGCAGGCATAAGAGAGAATGAGTGAATTTGAGGACATGGCAATTGGAATAAGTCTAGGGATTAGAAAACATGAAGAATGAGAAATAAAAATTGCCAGTTGGAGATGCAGGACACTATCAAGTTTACCAACACATACAGGAGGAGAAAGAGGAAAAAGCAGAATAAATATGCACAGAAACAATGACCAAAATTGTCTTACATTTGATGAGGAACAGGAACCCTTTGTATCCAGAATCTTTAGAATACCTAAGTAGATTATACTCAAAGAGAGGCACATGGAGACACACTATACAGTTTTGAAACTATCTAAAAACAGAGAGAGATAGAGAAAGGGAGACAGAGAGAGAGAGAATATTGAAAAAAAGATTCATCAGGTATGTGTGGTCCTTATACAATTAACAGTGAATTACTCATGAGAAACATAAAGGGCAGAAGTCAATGCAATAATATTTCTAAAGAGATAAAACAAAACAGTGTTTGAAAAAGAATTCTATAATACAGAAAAACTATCCTTTAAGAATTAAGGCAAGACTAAGAAATTCCCAGCTAAACCAACACCAAGGGATTGCATCACTTTTACATGCAGTATTTACCCCACAAGAAGTACTAAAAGGCACCTTTTAGACTAAAATGAAAGGACACTAGATGGTAACTTGAAGCCTTCTGAAAAGGCAAAACAATAATAAATAGCAAAATTGGGAAAGATAATCATATAGACGAACATAAAACTCAACTTTATTGTAATGTCTTTGTGTTCCTGTATGATCTAAAAGCCACATGCAGGAAACAGCAATCATAAATGTGCTATTTCAAAATAAAGTATATCCATGTTATATATCAATATATGACTATAAGGGGGGGTCAACATGGTTGTGTAGGATTAGAGCTTTTGTATATGAAACAAAATTAATTTAGTACTAATGCAGACTAGAATTGTTCTAAAATATGCTTTATTTTTAAAGTTTTGCTTATAATTAACACATAATAATTATACATGTTCTTGGGGTACAGTGTGATGTTTAAATACAAGTATATATTCTATAATTGTTAAATCAGTATAATTAGCGTATCTATCACTTCAAACATTCATCATTTTTTTGTGTAATAAAGTTCAAACTCCTCAGCTGCTGCAGGCCCAGAGTAGAGGAGACCACGCTCCAAGGCCCCACTACCATCAGGGGATCATAGGTGAGCAGCTGCTCTGCACTCCTCCACCACTCCAGGAACCTCAGATTGGAGGAACTCAGGTGCCCAATCCAATCCCCTGCACCACAGGACAAGTAGCCAGTGCAGGAAGTGCCTGGGACTCAGCAACCGACTGATTCAAAGGAACACAGGAAAGTGTCAAGACAGAGGAGCAAGGTGCAATCTCAGACCTCCAGTCCACCCAGACCAAGTTCAGGAGTCATAGATTCAGAAGAAATTAGAAGTTACACATCTGAAATTTCTGACATGTTAGCAACTGATGTAAGGAAACAATTTAGTGCTTATACTGTTTGATTAACTTTGCATGCCCATATCTGGTAGTATGAGCAACTATTTAGAGGATAACAATGTGTAATATAATAACTTGTTGATTTCCTACTGTCTTGTTTTTGAAATTCAAGATTGTTCTCATTATTTTGTTTTGTTGTTTTGTCTTATTCTTTTTAAAATAAAAAAATCAAAGTCTTCTCTTTTGAAATATACCTTCTTGCTAAAATAGCCATCCTAGAATATAAGAATTTATTCTTCTCCTGTACCTCATATATATTTTGAATAGAATATTTAAAATATCAAAACTTATAAGATGCAAAATAAATGCTTCAACTGGAACTTATACAATCAATGTGTGTTAGACAAGAGATGTGATAGAAAATAGATGAGGTAAGCATTAGTCAAAGGAAGTTAGAGAAACAATAGTAAATTTGTCAAAAAAAGAATAAAAGGCATATCAAAAACTTAAAAGCACTTAAAATCTTTCAACAAAGGTTCAATAAAGTAATTATGTATTCATTGAAAACACAATTAGAATTTATAATCCTATGAGAAGCCAATGAAGGGAGAGAAACAGATACCATAAACATAGAAGTGGAAAAAATAAATGACCACCAATACTATTTTTAAATAATAAGATGAAATTATGAACTACTTTATGATGAAAATTTGAAATTTTCAATAAAATGGACTTCTTTATAAAATACAATTTATCAAAATGACATAAAACACTAGAAAATATAAACACCTCATGTAGTAGTTGATTGATTGTGTCAACTTGAGACATTTAAAAGCTTAACTAAATGAGTTTAGTAACTCTACACCCAAGAGTGTACACTCTACACCCAAGAGTGTAGAAGACCCACTCTAGGGTGGCTCATCACCTGGATGGTGTAAAAGGGAAGGAAGAAGAATGAATGAATTATATTCTTTGGAGGTGGTCCAGTCTTCGCCTTTGGTTTGGATGTCATCTCCTAGCTTCCAGTGTAGACTCTTCAGCCTTCCAGTGCAGACCTTGCAGCCTTCTGTCACAGACCCATCAGCCTTCTGGTGTGGACTTGCACAAGACACTGAGGTTAACTCCAGACCTTGGATTGAATCCTTCACCTCCACTGTGCAGACACCTCTACACGCTTCCTCATCCTACGCTGCAGCTGACCATCATAAGCCAATATTGTCATTTCCTATACATTTGTATATCTCATGTTATATCTGTTTTCCCTAGTAAAACCCTGACTAATACAGAAATTGGTACCAAGAGAATGGGATCATCGCTATTATGTCACCTGGCCATTTGGCATAAAAACTTTGGCTATTAATTTGGAAAGATTTTGAGAGACTGGTCAAAAAGCCCCTATATGCTGCAAACTTTATTGGGACTCTGGTCAGAGCCTGGATACTCAGTTTACTGATGGTAATGCTGCCAGTTACGATGAAGCTCAGGAGGCTTCACTGAGAAGGATTGCAGTGGCTGCTGGAGTCCAGGTAGTATATTGTGCTTTGGCTGAAAGTTGTTCTTCATTTTGCTTGTATTTAGAGATATTACCCATGTAGCAGAAAAATTTCAGTGCAGTCTACTGTTGGGATGGTAGCACAGTTACTTCTGAGGGCTTTGGACCAGATCTATATTGGAAATTTAGAGCAAAGAGCCAGTAGGGTAATTTAAAACATTTGGCTAGAAAGAAGGCTCCAGTGGAATTGTGGATTGCAAAGATGAAATAGATGAGAATATAGTTGTTTAGAAAGACAATGGAAAAAGGAACTGAAGTCTTTCACCTGAAGGTAAAAGTATATTTGAATTGCAGGAGAGCCTTGTTGTTTAGTCTTGCCCTGCCACGGTAAAAGTTAATGGGAAGCAAGGACTGTGATTGCAATCTTCTAATTTTATTTTAAAGTTTTTATATGTTGTTATGGTTTATGTCAGTGGCCCCCTAAGCCTCATGAATTGTGGGCTCAACCAAATCTAGCATTTGTGATTGGTTTGTTGTCTAGCGCTTGGGTTGGTGGTGTGAGTACTACACCCACCCAGGGGTGGAGCCAAGATAGATGTAATGGTGGCAAGAAGGTATCTCTCTCTCTCTCTCTCTCTCTCTCTCTCTCTTGCCAGTTTGTGCCTTGCTGTTTGTGGCAACCATAAATGGCTACCTTGACATGCCACACTGCCTTGAAGCCAACTGAGTATGGATTGAAACCTCCAAGAACTGTAAGAAATAAACCTTTTCTTCCTTAACTTTGAACATCAGGTATTTTGTCTCAGTGACAAGTAAAAAGTAACTAAGACATGTGTTTGTAGCCAGGTTAATTAATCAAAATATTGTGTTTTAATACTGAATCTTGGTCACCATTTTAACATTTTGCTTCTGGTGCAGGAATAAATGTAAAAAGAATTCTATATATATATATAATTGTTGTATTAGTATAAATATGAATAGACCAGGCCATATTAATTTTCACAAATCTACCACTAAAGATGGTTTAAAGATATGTGTATGGTTATCAAATTGACCAGGGGTGGATTGTTATGGATTAAAAACTGGTGGTCAACTTAACACCAGCTGAATAAATCAGTATGGTGCTGAGTGTAGATCGCCCACCTGAGGAAAGTTGCCAGCATAAATAGAGGTAAGAAAAGAAGAGCTAGGTGTTGTGGATTCTGCTAAATGTTGCTGTTTCAAAATGCTGGTTGTTAAGGGCCTGCCCTGCCACCAGGAACTCAGCTCAAGCCCGCCTCAGGGGTAAGCTCCCCGGAAGCTCCACCAAGGGCCCGCCCTGCCACTGGGAACACAGCGCAAGGCTGCCTCAGGGGTAAGCTCCCCAGAAGCTCCACCAAGGGCCCGCCCTGCCACCAGGAACTCAGCATAAGCCCGCCTCAGGGGTAGGCTACCCAGAACCTTCCCCATGGGCCTGCCCTGCCACTGGGAACATCAAGGAGGCCCTCCCAAGACTGAAAACTGCCCTGGACTGCTACAGATGGGCCCTCCCTCCCACCTGGAACATCAGAAGATCTCAGCAGGATCCAGTTAGTGTGAGAAAATTTGGAACTTTGCTCCCAGGTGGTGAACTTTGGACTGCACCAGATTAACTGTATCAATATGGTAAGTATACCCCTAAAAGAGAGGTGCACAAGGGATAATTAGGGCCAGTAGTAAAACCCCCTCCAACTAACTGTAAGACTTTGTTGTTTCTGAAAAGAGTGTGTGTGAACCCCTCCTACACATGGAAAACACCAGGCAGAGTGAAAACGACAAAATGAAAAACCAAAATGCAGTCTCAAACATATGGTTCATCAGAAGCAAGTATAGGAGACATTGAAATAGAGGACCCCAAAAGTAATACACCAGGAATCTCTGAAAAGACAGTGAGTGAAATAAAAAAACAACTGTATCAGGCTTTAGAGGAAATCAAATTAGAAGTAGTCTCCCAAGTAAAGATAGAAATTACAACTTTAGTAAAGGAGTTGCTGAATGCATCTAAAGAAGAAATGGAGAAAAAGTACATGAGCATGGGAAACTGAAACTTTGAATGAACAATACAGAAAACAAGCAGACTTCATGAAACAAACTCAAAGAGACATCCAAGAAACAAAATATTCTATTGAAAGCTTGCAAAACCGCCTAAAGGAAGCTGAGGATAGGATTTCAGACCTTGAGGACAGGATCACAGTTAGTGATCAGGAAAGGATAGAACTTTTAAAAATAACAAAGCAGCATGAAATGACAATCCAGAAGCTTCATGATGATGCCAAGAGCAACAATATAAGAATAATGGGCATAAGCAAAGATACAGGAGTCCAGGCAAAGGACACACATAAAGTATTTACAGAAATAATAGCAGAAAATTTCCCAAACATGGGGAAAGAATCTGATATGCAGATAAGTGAGGCATATAGAACAACAAACAGTCACAATCAACATAAATACACACCGTGACACATAATAATTAAGATCTCAGACATACAGCATAAAAACTATTAAAAGCTGTCAGAGAAAAGACACAACTCACCTATCAAGGAAAGCCCATTAGAATCATGGCAGACTTTTCAGCATAAACCCTCAAGTCAAGAAGAGCTTGGAGTGAGGTATTTCAAGTCCTGAAAGAAAACAACCTTCAACCCAAACTGATGTACCCAGCAAAACTTTCATTCAAATTTAATGGAGAAACAAGATACTTCCATGACAAAGAAAAACTGAAGAAATTCATGTGCATCAAACCAACCCTAGAAAGAGCACTGAAGGACATACTAGACAGAGATAAAAATGACCACAATCCCCAAAACAACAACAGAAAGAAACCACCAGGTAGGATAAGAAATTAAATAAGAGAAAAAGCAGAAAAAAAAAAAACAACTGGAACATAACATGGCAAAGTCGAGCCAGTACATATCAGTGCTATCCATAAATATAAATGGCCTCAATTCACCTATAAAAGAAATAGATTGACAGAATGGATCAAGAAACATGATCCCACAATATGCTGTATACAAGAAATACATCTCACCAAGAAGGAAACTCATACATTAAAAGTCAAAGGATGGAAAACAGTATTCCATGCAAAAGGAATCCAGAGAAAAGCAGGGGTAGCTATTCTATTTGCAGACAATGTGAAATTCAAACCTAAAATGATTAAAAGAAATAGAGAAGGTCACTACATACTTGTTAGTGGTAAAATTCAAGAGGAAGAACTAACAATTATAAATATATATGCACCAAATACAGGAGCACCCAACTATATAAGACAGATACTAATGGACATGAAAAACCAAATACACAAGAACACAATTACAACAGGAGATCTTAACATCCCATTGTCACAAAGAGATAGACCAACTAGACAAAAAGTCAGAAAAGAAATAACAGAACTGAATCATACCTGTGAGCAATTGAACTTAGTAGATGTTTTCAGAGTATTCCACCCAACCACATCAGAATACACATTCTTCTCAGCTGCACATGGGACATTCTCCAAAACAGACCATATATTATCCCATGAAATATTCTTAAGTAAGTGCAAAGGTATTGAAATCATGCCATGCATAATATCTGATCATAGTGCACTGAAATTGGAAATTAATGGCAAAAGAAATTGCAAAACCTGCATAAATACCTGGAAATTAAATAACAGCCTTTTGAACAACCAGTGGGCTACAGATGATATTAAAGAAGAAATAAAACTATACCTACAATTCAATGAAAATATAGAAACAACATACTGTAATCTGTGGGATGCAATGAAAGCAGTCTTAAGAGGGAAATATACAGCAATAAGCTATTGTATCAAGAAAACAGAATGAGCAAAATAAACAACCTAATGCTCCATCTCAAGGGTCTAGAAAAAGAAGAGCAAGCTAAAACCAAAGCTCATAGAAGAGAGGAAATTGTAAAGATTAGAGCAGAAATCAATGCAATTGAAACTAAAAGAACAATACAAAGAGTTAATGAATCAAAAAGATGGTTTTTTGAGAGAATCAACAAAATTGACAAGCACCTAGCTAACCTTATCAAGACAAAGAAAGAAAAAACCCGAATTTATGCAATAAGAACTGAAAAGGGAGAAATTACTACAGATGCCATAGAAATTCAAAAGATCATGAATACCTACTTTGAAAATCTCTACTCACATAGAGTGGAAAACACAGAGGAAATGGACAGATTTCTAGAAACATATGAACTACCAAAGCTCAACCAAGAAGATATAGCAATTTTGAACAACCCAATATCAGCTATTGAAATTGAAAATGTAATTAAAAACTTACCAACAAAGAAGCACAAGGTCCTGAGGGATTCACAGCTGAATTCTACAAGAAATTTAGAGAAGATTTGATGCCAGTACTTCTTAAACTCTTCAAAGAAATTGAGAAAAAAGCAATCCTCCCTAAATCATTCCTGGAAGCAAGTATTACTCTGATACCAAAACCAGAGAAAGATCCAACAACAAAAAAGAAAACTATATGCCAATCTCACTAATGAACATGATGCAAAGATTCTCAACAAAATACTGGCAAATAGAATGCAGCAAATCATCAAGAAGATTATACATCATAACCAAATGGGGTTCATTCCAGGAATGCAGGGATGGTTTAACATATGCAAATCAATAAATGTAATACACCACATCAACGGAACCAAAAACAAAAACCACATGGTCATCTCAATAGATGCAGAAAAAGCTTTCGACAAAGTCCAACACATGTTCATGAAAAAAATCCTTCAGAAACTCGGAATACACGGCATCTACCTCAACCTTATAAAGGCCATCTATGACAAACCAACAGCCAACATTATACGAAATGGACAAAAACTGAAAGCTTTCACTTTAAAATCAGGAACAAGACAAGCATGTCCACTCTCACCACTCCTTTTCAACATAGTTCTGGAAACACTAGCTAGAGAAATCAGACAAGAGAGAGAAATAAAAGGAGTAAAGATAGGAAAGGAAGAAGTTAAATTATCACTATTTTCAGATGACATGATACAGTATATAGAAGACCCAAAAGACTCCATGAAAAGACTGCTAGAGGTAATAAACAAGTTCAGCACTGTAGCTGGATACAAAGTCAATGCTCAGAAATCAATAGCATTCCTGTACACAAGCAAAAAACTCACTGAGAGAGAAATTATGGAAATATTGCCCTTTACAATAACATGTAAAAAAGTGAAATACTTAGGAATCAACCTAACTAAAAATGTAAAAGGCCTATATGCTGAAAATTATACTATGCTGCAAAAGGAGATTGAAGAGGATATTAGAAAATGGAAGGACATTCCTTGCTCTTGGTTAGGAAGAACCAACATTGTGAAAATGGCTATACTGCCAAAACTGTTATACAGATTTAATGCAATCCCAATCAAAATACCAGTGACATACCTCACAGATCTAGAGAACACACTACTAAAATTCATTTGGAAACAGAAGAAACCTAGAATAGCAAAGGCAATTCTAGGCAACAAAAGCAAGGCAGGAGGCATCTCAACTCCTGACTTGAAACAGTACTGTAAAGGCATAGTGATAAAATCAGATTGGTACTGGCAAAGAAATAGACCTGAGGATCAATGGAACAGATTAGAAGATGCAAGCACAACTACAAAGACACTCAGTCACCCGATATTTGACAAAGGGCCTAAATATGTCCACTGGAAGAAGGATAGTCTCTTTAATAAATGGTGTTGGAAAAATTGGCTCTCTACATGCCGAAAACTGAAACTAGAACCATGTGTATCACCATGCACAAAACTAAAGTCTAAATGGATCAAAGACCTTAATATTAAAACAGAAACACTAAATCTACTGGAAAACAAGGTAGGTAGAAGTCTTGGAGACATAGGAGTAGGCAGAGAATTCATGACCAACATGCAAACTGCACGGGAAACACTTCAAAGAATCAAGAAATGGGATCTCACATTATTGAAAAGTTTCTGCACTTCAAAGGAAATCACCAACAGAGTGAAAAGAAAGCCAACAGAGTGGGAAAAAATTGTGTCAGACAAAGGACTTGTGCCCAGAATATATAAAGAATTGAAAAACATCAAGCCCCCCAAATTCAAAGACCCTCCCCAAAAACGGGCATCTGAGATGAATACACAGTTCTCAGAGAAAGATATACAAATGGCAAATAAATACATGAAGAAATGTTCACCATCACTGGTCATTTGAGAAATGCAAATTAAAACAACATTGAGATTTCACCTCACTCTGGAAAGAATAGCTGCCATCAAGAAATCAACTGATAACAAATGTTGGTGAGGCTGCAGGGAAAAAGGAACACTGCTCCACTGTTGGTGGGAATGTAGACTGGTGCAACCATTATGGAAATCCATATGGAGAATTCTCAGAAGACTAGGATTGGAAGTTCCATTCAATACAGCTATTCCCCTCCTGGGTATTTTCCCCAAAGAACTGAAAAGTTCATATCACAGTGATATATATGCACCCATGTTCATAGCCACACAATTTGTGATAGCTAAATCCTGGAAACAAACAAGATGCCCATCAACTGCAGAGTGGATGAAAAATA
>PVLA01016842.1:0-19363 GCA_004027455.1 Hydrochoerus hydrochaeris
CACACACACACACACACACACACACACACACACACACACACTCTACTCCTCTGCTGTCTGATTATCCCCACCACCAGCTTGTAACACCTCTGTGATGTTTGATTTGTCACTGTGGGTAATCCTAAGCTTGCTCTCTCTCTCTTTCTCTCTCTCTCTCTGGCAGGTTTCAAATTCAAAGTCCACACCTGGGTAGAGCAAGTTATACCTCCAAGGGACAGGGCACATGCTGTGGGGTCAGATGGGCCAGGGAGGCTGCCCAGTATTGGCAGAAGCATATGTAAGCCCATCTCAGCCCCCGGGGCACTGTTACCACCCCGCAAGGATCAGATCACAAGTGTCCCCCTGAGAAACCTGCTGAGTAGGTATGGAGTCCCTGCTTGGCTGTCAAAACAGTCCTTTGAGATGAAGCAGAGGCTGAGAGGCTTTTTCTTGTCTCCACAGACAGGCAGGGTATAGAGGTGAGAACTCCAGAGGCTCCTGCCCAGGGCAGGCAGGAGAGCACCTGCTGCTGGGGAGAGAGGAGGAAGGAGGGAGGGAAGGAGGGAGGGAGAACACGAGGGAGAGAGGGAGCAAAGGAGCAGAGTGGAGAAGATGGTAGAACAAAGAGGCAGCTGGTGGAGCCTGAGCCCTGGCCTGGCCTCTTCTCTCCAGATGCCCCAGCAGGTCCTACCCACCCCACCGCTGGGACACTTGCCTGTCCCTTCCTTTCCTACCGACCCCCATATTCCCAGTAGGGGACATGTGCACCAATGGGCAGATGAATACCAGCCTGGGGACTTTTTTACAATTGGCCTTGGGAATTTCTTCCCAAGAGTCCCTCTGTGTCTAGGGGCAGAGGAAAAGCAGAGGAACTTCATGCCTGAGCAGCAAAGGGGGCTGGTGCTGAGTGTCAGGGGTCCTTCAGGATCCTGGCGACAGTCCTCACTGAGATGACAAGAGGATCCAGGCTCAGGCAGGGCTACGCACATAAAGTCACGCCCTTAGTAAGTGCCACGGCTGAGATTTATCCAAATGCCAGCCGGTGTGACTCCACCATCCAGTTGTCATTGGTGTTGTTGTTTTGTTTTGTTTTTGTTACCCAGCAGGTTTGCCTCCCAGGGCAAATTGGGTCCACCTTAAAGGAGTGCTTGTGGAAGTCCCAGAAACCCGAGATCTAGTTTGGGTTCCAGCTTCTGAGTCCTCACCCGTGAAATGGAGCCCCGCATCCCACACAAAACACAAGAAAGGGTGAGATGACAGAGTGTCCCTTAAATACATTTTGACAGAATTTTTTACTTACAAAGGAAAAAAAGAAATACTATACACATCAGAGTGACCAGAGCTTGGAGATGGCTTATAGGAACAGGTAACATAAAAGCAAAAAAAGTCAGGCTTTTTTGCAGCAGCAAATATAGGAAACCCTAGTACAGAACATCTCTGGACTAGAAGTAAACAGGTGGTAATGCTGTGTTAGTCCATTTTTCTTTCCTATACTACGGTGCCTGAGGCAGGCCAACTTTATGAAGGAAAGCGGTTTATTGAGCTTATAATTCTGGGTACTGACAGTTCAAACAGCATGGCGCAGGCTCTTCAGGCCCCTCCCTTGTAGTGGATGCCAGTGTGCAGTGCATGTAGAAGGGAGAGATCACATCACTAAACTGGAACAGGGCGAGCAGCTGGGGTCTCACAATGTCTTCTGGGAGTACTGCCAATGACCTAAAGACCTCCCGCCACATGCCGCCTCCTAAGTGTTCACAGAGGCTCTCAGTAAGGTCACCCTGGGGACCAAGGCTGCCACACAGGAGCCTTCAGAGGACACACTGCAAACCATACCTGATGGTGCTGCACAGAAAGCTGTAGGGTGAAAGGACTCGGAAACATGCCGTTCTTGCCACCATCATGGAAAAACTACTCAGAGATCCACTGAACTGAAAGAGACATGAATCAGAACAGAGAACAGGCCGTGGACGGGTTAGCTTCTCCCTTTCCCTCTGTCTCACCGGGGCACAAAGTCGTGGAATCGAGTGGAACAGTGGGATCACGAGCGGACTTCCCAGCCGGGTGGGCAACTCCATCTCCACACTCCCTGCTGCAGACACCACACCTGCTTGATTTCCCTGATGACTAGAAGCCCACCTGCCTAGGACTGGTGGCTAAGCACAAAAAGAATCATTCAAGGACAGTTTGTGAAAACGTAAACATTTTATTTTCCCCGAGAACACGGGGACGCGTTTATTTACCAGTTTTTATGTAAGCAAGGGCTTTACCTAAGCATGAGTTGGCAGCTCAGCTTTCTTACATAAACACTCCGTGATTCATTTTGTTTTGTTCTGTAAAAGAAGAAAACACATAGGCTTATTCAAATATTTTCATTATAACAGTAACAGATGTTCTCCAGAGGAAACATGGAAACCACTTCAAAGACTACAGAAAACCCCCAAACAACCCATGATCCCTTGCCCCAAAACAACCGCAACTAGTAATGATTTCCTGTTGTGTCCTCTAGATTTTTGAGCCATGTTGTGTATATAATTTAACGCTTGGGTTTGCCGAGACATCGGCAGGCTCTCATGCGGGTGAACTTTGGAACATCATTCTTGCCTGCCTAGCAGGAGAGTGCGGAGAGGCCACAGTGTGCTCAGCAGGTCCCCGTCCCCAGCATTTAGGTTGCTCCTGCCCCTCTTTCCAGTGATGATGAGCCTTTCTAGCCATGAAGCATTTGCTGTCCTTTTGATTATTTTTCCAAAATACTGTGTGAAAAGGAAAAGACATTGTTTTCAGATTCTTGATTTGCCCTGTCTATTTTCACACTGAACTTTCCAGAGGCAGGACTGGGGGGTCAGTCCTTCTCCTGTTCAGAGAGGACAACCAAGGCTGCCCTCCTGCCTCCCTGGTCTGTGACTGGACATCCAGTGCTCACCGACCACATGGTTTTTACATTTTCTGGGCTCTGTAGGTTGCCACAGAAGGGGAGAAGGTGACCGAAGCTGAATGCATGCCCTGGCCTGGGTGTACCCTCTGCCTGGCACCGGTTGGCACAGCAGGGGCCCTTGGAGGATTTTGTTTCTGGATGCAAAAATTTGAAGTACAAAGAAAGTATGCAAGCTCATGCATGTCAGAAAGCACCTCCATTTGGCTCAGAAAGTGGGAATTTTCCACTAGGGCCATTCTACAGCTGATGAACTCCAGGGTCTGAATGTGGCCTGAACCCACTCAGGCTCTGCAGAGGCCCCACAGGGGCCCAGGGGAGAGGTTTCCAGTCCCTTCCCACCAACCTAGTGACAAACCACGGCTCCTCTGGCTCTGAAGGGTGGAGGATACCTGTGTAATTGAGACAGAAGTGACACATACTCTGTCTCCCCACCTCCCGCAGGAACACAGCCAGGGGTGGCAGAATAAGAACAGACTTCATGCGGTCCCAGGCTAGACTCAAAACCCCTCGGCTGGGCCTCCTTCTGGAAACCAGCACCCTCTCTGCTCCTCATTTGCACTCTGGAAACTGGCTGATGCCACACCCTGTTAATCCCTTCTAAGGAAAACTCCAGCCCACACATCTCCTGATTTAGAGTCAGCACCTCGGGTACCTTCATCCTACAAAAGAAATGCCTTTAGTCAGAAAAACTGGGATAAAGAAGCTGCAGCATTGGATTGGGGAACCATAAACAGTACTATACTTTAAGGAATCGACCCAAGTACACTAGAAATGTTGCCTAGACTACTAGAATACTTTAGTGGCAGGGAATTCACTACTGCCAAGAGCCACTCAGTGTAGCAAACACTCACAAAGCAGCCGTGCTTTGCCAGGCCTGAGGATTAGAGAAGCAAATCCTGTTCTGTGCTCCAGGGATGATCATGTGACACTCAGAACCAGAGTGGAGAAAACGCAAAGCCAGAGGACCTTACAAAACACTCTGCGTGGTCACTGATGGGGAAAGTGAGGCCCAAGAAGGAAAGCTTCCTGCTCAAAGTTGGGGACTGGGGGTGAAGTACGGGGTGCTGGCCAAGCATGCTCAGGGCCCTGGACTTGATCCCTGGTGTCACGAACACGAAAAGCCCAGAGTTGATCTAGGAACAGTAACACCGACTACGAGAGCCTCCCCAGGGGCTGCTGGCTCCCTGCTGCCTTGGGCTGGGCACGAAGCAGCACTAGCTCGCCTCTCCTCTGGACATCAGGACATTGAGACATTGGGACATAGGGGCACCATACAGTGTGTGGCCTCACAATGCCCATCTCACAGCTGAAGAAGTGGGGATCAGGAAGAGGCAAGGGTTGGGGTCAAGGACAGGTCCTCCTGAGCCCTCCCTCCTCTCCCTCAGCCCCAGCCCAGGCAGATACCTGGCAGGCAGGCCCCCTCTCTTGCAAGAGGAAGTGCTTGGGGTCAGGGGTGCAGGGGGACACCTCTGGATCTCCAGTCTCCACGCTCTAAGCTGGACCTGCTTCAGACACTTGACCTAAATGAGGTTGGGTCTTTCTTGGTTTTTTTCGTCTCTCAGGTGGTTTTGTGTGCATGGTCACCCAGCTCCCACTTTTGAGTCTGGAACCCAAGGCAAGCACCTCCCTGGACTGAACATCGGTTCTGTCTCCTGTAAAATGGGCATTCGGCATCCCTCACTGGGCTCCAGAGCACCTGGGTCATAAACTGTAAAGTGCCGTACCCATCGCAAGCTGCAGGGTTGAGGTGGATGCTGGCTCGCAGTTTCAGACCAGTCACAGCTCATTTCCTCACCTGGCAGTGACATTTGGACTACAGGTCTCTAAAAGGTGAGATTCTTCCAACTCAGAAATTCCATAGCTCTAGCACGCATGGTGCACACTGCTGTTCACAAAGTGCTTTTGCGCTGATCTTACCTCATCCTCATCCACTTAAGGCCTCAATGCAACAGGACCTGCTTTATCGTCTGTTGAGAGAGGACAGTGCTCGGTCCCATGCCTCCTCCAGGATGTGGGCCTCTCCAGCTGGGTCCCAGCCAGCTCTGCAGAGGCCTGGTTTCCTGCTGGTTAAGCGGGGACATCGGTGCTGTCTCAGGCTGCTGTAAGGATTCAGTGTGTTAACATCCGTTAAGTGCTTAGAACAGCGTGGGCATGTGACAGATGACAGACGCACTTGCTGTCAATGTCATCATCATTATGCAATGTCCTTTTGACAAATATTGCCCGAGCCTCGGCCAGGCCAGTTCTAGGAGGTGGGGACAGGGTGGAAGGGAAGAGGAGCCTTTTGGGGCCATCCCAGCACTACCAGGCTGGCTGGGAGGGAGACAGGGAAGTGCGCAGTTGAGGCAAAGTGTGCCAGGGCTGTCACAGGGGCTTTGGAGCTGGGGCCACAAAGAATCCACGAGGGCCTCCCAGAGGAGGTGACATTGCACTGTTAAACACCAGAGCTGATAATGAATAGGAGCTGGAAATGCTGCTCGCCTGCATAGAGAGCAAGGCGGGTACAGGGGTGGGGTGGTGAGTCTGTGACACGGTGTGCCAGGCCTGATGGCTCTAGAGCCATTTGTTACTTTAGACTGGATGTCAGCCATGCAAGGATATTCACAGTATATGGAAATCAGCAAATGACACAAATCCAGGCTTTTCCCCAGGGGACTGGTCATTAACCATTTAGCAGCATATCACACCTCTGACTCCTCTCTCCAAAGAGACCAATCTTCCAGCAGGGGCCCTGGGGACCGGGCATCTCTGGCAGGTTCCCATCCCACACAGCAGGGGAAATCTTTGCACTCCAGGGCCTGACCATTGGCCTCCAGGGAGTAGGAGGTGATATCTATCCCCTGGGAAGCTCAGGCCCAGCGGGGACAGGGGTCATGTACTCCCCAGCAGCAGGGAGCCCTGGCTACCTCTGTATATCCTGGCCAGCAGCCAGTGTGGATCCTAGGCAGCAGTGGCACAGGGCCAGCTGGTGTATGGCCATCACACCTGGGGAGGCTTCTCATGTCCCTGCATTGGGGTGCCCAGCACTGGAGAGCCCTGAGGGCAGGTGTCGGCTCTACTGACCACTGTGTCACAGTAAACAGAGAGCAGAGCAGCAATGCTAAGGTTCACCAAGGGGCTAAGTCACCTGCCCAGGTCATCTGCTGATAGAGGCAGGGCCAAGATCTGGCCCCCACATCAGTCTGTTCCTGAGGCCAATGCCCGCGTTCAGGGCTCAAGTTTTCCTGGCTTTCTCTGCATGTCCAGTCAGGAGAGACACTGGGCCCACCACTGCCCTGCAGACTGGCTCCCTGGAACATGCTTCCTCCCACTCCTTCGCAAAAAGGACTCACGCTGGCAGAACAGTCTGGAATTCTGAAGGTGACTCCCCTTTATTGCAAGGAGCTCCAACTCCTGCCGCAGAACTGGGCAGAGGATAGAAATCATATGGCCAGGGGGAGCCTTCAGCTTGGGCAGGATTATGGGGAGGTCTGATGGGGCAGAGCCAGGACCTGACCCTCAGAGGCTGCAGGGAGCAGGGCAGGGAGGCATGGTGCTGTCCCTTCCATGCCACACCTGTGAAGAGGAACCAGCTCAGACCGACCCCTGCTGCCCCTCCCAGGAGAGCCTTTGGGAACCAGTGGGTAGGAGATGAGTCTGAAAACCCAGTGGGCTGGTCTACCTGCCTTTATCTGCATGCTTCCAGGACCAAGAGCTTATGGTTACCCCTCTTTAGGATGGGATTGTACAAAGATCTCCAGAACCTTCTCTTTCAACCCCACATCCTCCCAATGAAGAACCAAAAGCCTAGAGATGTCCACCATTTACCCAAGGATGCCCCTGGTCACCAGGCCTCTGGCCCCAGGCAATGCTCCTGCCACCTCTTTACTGTACAGTTCCAGACCAGGAAGAATACTTGCTGGCTGAGAGGGCAAGGAAGGTTCTCAGAGGAGGTGACATTTGAGTGGGTCCTTGAAGAATGGCGCTAAGAGGTTGTTTAACATCCTGGTTCTTCTTGTCTTTCCCATGAAGTTGTCTCTGCTGTATCTCACACTGGATGTGACAAGTTCCCCAGGAATGGAAGTTTGTGTGAATGAATGAATAAATGGATGAATGAGGCAAGAAGGTCACTTCTAGAAAGCGGAAGGGCGAAGATCCCTTCAGAGCTGACTGAGCGCACATTATGGGAGCCTTTAGATCCCAGATTCTATGGGCGTACAGGAAGGGGCAAGACTCCACCTTCTCTGCCTGTCCCCAGCTTGGTGTGCTCTGCGGCTCTTCTTGCTTACCTGTTCAACTGGACCCAAACTGCTTCATGATCCCAAAGATTCTTGTTTTCTTGAGGCCAATGAGATTGTCTGCTTACCGTCATCCTCTCTTGCTTATAAACTGGACTGGGTGGGAGACACTTAGTGGTGGTAGAAGCCCCTGACCAGCAACCCTCTACTGTTGTCACAGCAGGGCCAGGACCACCTACTGGGTCATCAGGGATCTTTGAGGGGCTGGAGAGGTGCAGAGAAACAACCTTCCTAGACACACCCAGCCTGTGCTGCCCCTGGGACGTTCCTTGGTGAAACACAGCCTTCTGGCCCCTTCTCATATGGCTCTAGGCTTTGCTCTCCTGTTACAAAGGACCTAACTGCTCAAGACAGGAAGCTGGGATGTTCCGAGGCATGGGAAGTGAGGGTCTTTCTTTTCACACAAAGGCATCTGCTCTCAGCATGACAAGGGTGCCTTGAATCACCTCTGTGTTGAGCTGGGCTACAGGGTTTGTGGTTGACATCAGACAATACTGATCCGTGGCTCTGGCCCCCACCCTGGGATTAGGGCAGATGTGGGAATTGGGGCTCCAGGACCTGGGTTCCAGGTGAAGCTCAGCCACTAACCAAATGTGTCCTGGAAGGTGTTTGCCAGCTTTGGGCCCCCAAGACTTAGGTTTTTGGCACAATAAGAGAGAAAAATACAATATAAAGTAGCTTTATTTTTAAGGAAGTGAAGAGGAGTCCACACAGCCAGCTTAATCCCCTCCTCTGACTGGAAAGTGGGTTGTGGGATATATTTATAAACTCTGACAGGGGTGGCATTTAGGGCGGGCATTTGATGACACACAGGGGGCTGATTGGAGCCTTTTTTATGCCACTGGGACAGGAAAAAGGAAGTTGTCATGTGGGAAGGAGGGAGTGGCTTTAAGGTAAACAGAGTCAGGGACAGACCATAGGCAAATTGCACCGCACACAGCTAATCAGAGGTGAGGTTCAAGCCCAGGTTTCCTTAATCCCGCCTCCACTCTGTAATGCCACACAGGGCACAGTCCTTTCAAAGACCACTTCTGTAACCCAAGGGGGTCTGATGAAACTCTGTCCATGAGGCCTCTCATTCTGATTTCCCAGGTTCTGTAGGGTTAACCTGGGGTTCAATTCCCAGGAGTGGAAAAAAGGGGGAGTGTGGTGTGTTTCAAGTCAGATGGCCACTGGTGCAGTGTCCCCATGGGTACATCCCTGACCCAGGCCTCTGAGCCTCAGTGACCTGGATCAGGCTCCTGAAACAGCAGGAGACAGGCCAAGCACAGGCTTCCATCCCAGGCTGGCATTCCTTGCCTCTCTGGGCCTCAGTTTCCCCCTCTGTGAAAGGAAAGGAAGGGGCAGGTTGGACACTTTCTTTGTCAGCACCAGAGTTCTTTCCTCCAATACAACTGTTTGCAGAAACATGGTACAGAGAGGAAGGAAACTGACCGTGGTGGACCAGCTACAATCTAAGCTGTCCTCCACACTTTGTAATCTTTACCATCCTGGCAACCTCACACAGTAATGCGACTGTCACCCCAGTCACAGCAGATGAGAAAACCTGAGGCCTCACGGAGGTAAGCTGCATGTCCAAGGCCATCTGCAGCTGGGAAGTGTTGGAGCTGGGATTCAGAGTAACTGTGGTCTCAGTCAGGAAGCCACAGGGTCCCCGGGATATGACCAGCACCTGTCTCAAGTACTGGCACATCCATGTGTGCATGTGAAGGTGGACAGAGGCCCAGAACTAGTGAGAAGCACCCTCCCAGGAACGTCCAGTTAGTGAATCCCAGTCCAGGACATACACACACACACACATGCACGCACGCACGCACGCACGCACGCACTGTGGCCTCTCCTCTGCAGCCCGTCTTCCAAACTTAACAAGACCCAAACCAGAGGTGGCCAACAAATTTGAGACTGAAGGGCCTCCTGCCTCCTGCAGTGAGAAAGTCTCATCATTAGATCATCCTGGGCACCCGACACCCATCAGAGTCCAGAGGAGGGCAAGAGCCATGCTGCTCCCTGGGAATGCTGGCTTTGCTGTCCTGGCTGCTGGTCCCCCAGAGTCACCATGATCATGGCCAGTTGAGGCCCAATCCGAGCTGCTCAGACAGCCACATGCACAGAGCTTTTTTTCTGCAGGGAAACAAGCCACAGCCTCCCCTCAACAGCCAGGACAGCCGGTCCTTGTGTCCCTAACCTGTCAGCTGTTCTCTGGATGTGAGCCGCTCCAGGAGTCCCGTTGGGTGGGAGTTTGCCTGGTGTGGCAGAAAGGACTTGGCATTGGGTTCAAGGAAACCTGGGCCTGAACCTCGCCTCTGATTAGCTGTGTGCGGTGCAAGTGCCTGTGGTCTGTCCCTGGCTCTGCATGTTTATCCGCAGGGTGTGAAAAAGGATAAGTTCACTGCTCAGTGGTGCAGTGTTGAGGAGGTGACAGGTGGGCACTCCATAACTCCTGTTTCCTTGCCTCCACCCTGCAAAGATACACACTGGAGAGCAAAGGAGAAACAAGCATGCCTGCCCTCTGCCGGTCAGCAGCCATCTATTGACCACCCACTGTGTGTCAGACACAGGACAGAGAGAGGAAGTGGCACCAACACCAGCAACCAGCACCGATGTGTCCTAGGACAGATGCAGAGGACAGGGAGGGTGGGGGTTCCTGTCCCAGTTGCGCAGAGAAACAGCCTGCAGGAGACGGGCTCTGAGCTGTACCCCAGGGAAAGGACGTGCGTGCTGGGGCAACAGTGAGGCTGTGTGAGCTCTGCAGGAGCCTCCAGGAGGCACAGACAAGTCTTAGGCACAGCCCAAAGCTGCTCTCTACGGCAGAATTTCAGGCTGGAGCTCAGCGCAAGGGTTGAGCATTTGCCTAGTACGTGCAAGACCCTGCTTGCAACCCCCAGAGCTACAAACAGACAAGAACATAGCCAAGTTTTCTTCTCTCCCTGGGAAACCTTGGGTCTGCTCTGAAATTCTCTCAGCTTTGTGGAGAACCCAGCTGACCCCTATTGTTGCAAGGCTGCCCACTGAGGTCTTCAGTCACGTCCACAAAATGCCTGCACAGCGACCTGGGTTAGCATTAGATGTCACACCAGGAAAGGGGAGCCTGGCCAGGTGGACACACAGAACCAGAACCAGCCATGCTGGATATGGGCAGGCAGAGGGAAGGGCAGCGGGCAGGGGCAGCCGGAGCTCAAGTGGGGCTAGGAAGCACCCCAGGGAGCCAGAAGTGTGTCTTCAAGGAGGGAGCACTGGGAAATGTGTTGAATGAAAAGGGACTGGAGTGAAGGGGTGGCTTCATAATGACACCAACAAGCGTAGTGCAGTTATTAAAGGTGTCATCAAAGACATCCATGGTGCAACGTGGAAAATTCCCACAATGTGATGGACCACATAACTCCTGCCAAAGATGCTGGAAAGTGAATCTTGGAAGAGCTGTATGGAAGGCTCAGACTGTGGGGTTTTAATCACTATTTTTGAATGTTTCTGGACTGCGGTGATTCTGTAAAGGGAGACTTTGTTTTGAGGAGCAGGAGCGGCAGGATGTCAGATGAAACTGCTTTTTATTAAAGTTACAAAACTCAAGGTGGGGAAAAGAAACAAAACCTGCTGCACCAAATAATCTAACCACAGTGAACAGGGAACAAAAAAGCTTAAAAATCAAGATAGGAGGGGATACTTGTGCCTTCCTAAGTGGTTTCCAGAAAGTTCCTTGTCTATATGATGTACAAATGCTGGAACAGCCCCACTGCGCATGTTGGGGATTGAACTTCATTTTTGGGCTCAGCTGACTGTGGGAGCTCGGAGGATGGAGATTGCCTTCCCCAGAACCCCATATTTTCCTCTCTGGCTGCTCTGGTCTTCTCTGTGGAGCAATAAAGGGCTGCTGGGAAACCTGCCCAGGGCCCCCTGTGCTGCTGAGCTGGGTGAGGCTTAGGAGGCCATGTCCTGTGTCTCCTGCCACCCCTCCTCTGTTGTGTGCCGTAGCCTGAGGTCTACCTGGGGACAGTTTGCACACAGTACCCTGACTTGGTTCTTTGTAAATCAGGTGTTAGGGAAGGATGTCAATCATCCAGGTGTTGGAGAAGGGGACTCAGGACCACAGTCGTTCAAGCTCTGGCTTTGACTCCAGCTTTCTGGGTAATCTGGGAGGCTTGACTGACTTATGGAATCCATGTTCAAGAGCCTGGAACTGCAAAGCACAGGTAGACAGGTTGAAGGAGGAGGTGAGAAGATGAAGGAGGCAGGTCCTCACTCATAGACCAAATATAATTACAGAGAGGGAGACAGAGAGAGATGAAAAGAGAGCCAAAAGCAATGGAGAAAACCCACCCTTGGAACATGCACAGGACCCCCCCCCATCTCAAGAGTCCCCTGGATGGGCAGCAGGAGGTTCCCAGAAACACCCATCTCCCCATCCAGCTGTGAAATCAGCATCAAATCCTTGGCAGGTCTGTGAGCAGGAGAGCACTGTGGGAGGAAGAGACGCCCCCTGAATAGTACCCTGTTCAAATGTAGCTCAAGCAGAGGGGCTTCTGGGGGCAGGATGGGCAGCTTAGAGCTGGGACCCATGGACCGCAGGCTTCTGCGCTTGACCCTCATTGAATTACCTGCTCCTTACAGCAGCCGGAGGATGTAGGGGCTCTTTTATTCTGTACTGCTATACCATGTGATGGGAAACTATAGCAAATGTTTGAATTTAAAACAAATTGTCATAAAAGACACATTTCTGTGAAACCCCTTCACAAATCTTCCCCACCCCCTAGCCCCTGCTTTAAATACACTTACCCCGAACTGCTTGCCACTTTCTGAAGCAGTTCTGGAAGCTCTTTCTTGTGCATGTCTTTGGTTTTATTGCCTGTCTGCTTAAATGTCCTGAAGCAACTGAAAACATTGGCCCTTCGTGGTTGCACTGACTGGAAAAGAGCCACACTTCACCCAGGCCAGCTCCGGCGAACGAGGTGGAGGAGGACTGGTATGGCTCGTGTCTCAGAGCCTCCCCAAAGCCTTGTGCAGTCATCAGTAGAGGTTTTCAGGGGTGAATCCAGAGTGTGGCTGACTCCCGGTATAACGCTAGGATTAATGGTGCCAGAATTAAGGGTGTGTGGTTACTAAAGCAGCCCACTGCTTGGTTTGGTTCTGCCCTAGTCACGTAGGTAGAATATAAAAGGGGCAGAACGGAGTCGCTGAGGGCCCTGGCTTGCTTTTGCTCTCTTCTACCTGCAATAAACTGTCTCTCCTCTGCCACGTGCCACCTTGCCTTGAAGCCAGCCAACTGCGGACTGAAACCTCTACTAACTGAACCAAATAAACCCCTCCTCCTTTGGGTGTCAGGTATTTTGTCTCAGCACCTAGAAAAGGACACACTGTAATGTTTTATGAGCCCGTCTTTTTCAGGGCAAGCAGTGGCAGTGTTCATTCTAGTTTTGATCGGGCTTTGTAAAGACACTCACGAAGGAGGACACCAGAACTGCTCCAGGAAGTGGCAAGGAAAATGGGATAAGTGTGTTCAGAGGGAAGGGGAATTTTGAGGTGGTTTGTGGTGTTACCTTTAATGCAATATTTAAAAAAAAATTTTGGTGATTTGTCATACATTTTGGTCCCTCTTATTAAGAAAAATGAGGCTAAATGGTGAATTCCATGGAAGAGGACTCAGTCTGACTGTTTCCAGGTGTCATTCGAGTCCCCAGCTAATGCTTTTGGGCTGTGCCCTCCGAGTATGACCTTCACGCTCACAGTTTCTGCCCTAACTTCATCACCTGTATAATTTTTTTAAATATCAACTTATTTTTGAATTACAACTTCATGTCACCAAACTTCAATAGAAAAATGACTATCATGTGTCATTTTAAAAGAAATAACAGTTAAAATGTCAACCATCTATAAGAGTTTGGGGCGTCAGCAACAGCACCGAGGCTGCTGTGCCTGGGAGAAGGGACTGTCTTTGTTCATTTCTGTAGTGATAACAGGACACTGAGATCGAGAGAAACATGGGGAGAGAGATTTACTTGGGCTCGCAGTTCTGGAAGCCGGAAATCAAAGATTGCGGGGTCCTTCTGCACCGCCCCATGACCTCACTACTTTGCATCTGTGCCTGGCACCCACCTCCCTCCCCAGGGGAGGATGCTGTGTCACTGTCCTCGACTGCCCTCTAACCATCTCTCCCCCTTCCTCAGCACCAGAAAAGCCTCACACACATCCCACCCGGAGTCCAGATGCCGTCAAGCTGGAAGAGGCTAATGCTCCTGTCTCTGCATGAAATCCCTGTACCCACCGCAGCCTCCCTAGGGTGAGTCAAAGGGAGCCTTCAGGTGACTCATTAGATGATCCAGAGAACACCCTGGATTGCTGGGCCATCAGACACTAGGTGAGCCCTGGAGCAGAAAGCGTTGAGCCCAAACATAAAAACTGAGATGTTCCGGCCCCTCTGAGTGGGTTGTCCTGTGGGACAGGGAAGGGATAATCCTGGTTGCCGTGAACCAGTTGAAATGAAGGCAAGGGTTCAACCTTGAAGTCAGAGCCCCAAGGTCAGACGCAGGTGCAAGTTGGGGAGATGGGGTGTCTCCCACATGGGGCTGACTAGGTGGGACCAGAGCTCGCTAAAGAGAGAACGGGGCCAGGGGTTGATCCATTGGGAAGGAGGCCAGGCCAGAAGGCGCACAGCTTGCAGGACACAGGGAAAGACCCATCGTGGCCTCTCCAACCTGCAGCAGGTTCAGCCAGCCACACGGCCATCTCAGCCAGGGCTGTGGGCACTGACCCCAGAGCTTCTAACTCAGGACTCACTAGGCAGCCGTCTCGTGACTCTGTGGCTTCTCACAGCCAGCACTGGGTCTGGCTCTCAGCCCAGTGGCTGAGAAACCACCAAGTAGCATCTGGGGCAGTATCGCTGTCCCTAGCAAGCCAGCCCAGGAGAGCTATGGACTCCATGAGCCAAACACAGAGGAAATGGGCTTTCTGTAGCTGCAGTCTGGGGGCCAAGAGTTGGACAAGAGGACTGTCTGGAGAGGTCTCCTGCAGAGGACGCTGGGGAAGGGCCCACCAGCTTCAGCGGGTCCAGAATGCAGGGCCAGTGGAGGCAGCTGGTGTCTGCGTCTCTTGTCTGGGCCTCAGCTGGAAGGAGCAAAGCTGGGGGCTAGAAGCAGCAGATGGCTTCTCTGGGGCCACAGGCTCCACATCTAAGGTTATAAGTTGTTTCCTGTCCACGTGGCTGCTAGCGGGTCCCCCCAACATGGTGGCTGGTTTTCCCAGGAGGAAGCTGCAGTGCACTTTATGCTGCAGCCTTGGAAATCACACGCCATCACTGCCACCATTGGTTAGAAGCAAACCACTAAATGCAGCCCACACTCAGCGGATGAGTTAGGCTTCTTCCCTGGAAGGAAAGAGTGTCAGAGGATTGTTGGACATACTCAGAACTGTCACAAGGCGGTCTCTCTGTGGCATGCTTCCTGGCAAGGCCTCACTTTCTAGGCCCCCCATGCAGACCACCCTTTTCCACTTGCACCTCCCACCTGCCCTCCCCAGGGTCTGGTGCTGCCTGGCACGACCCACCAGCAGCAGCCTCCCACCTCTGAGACTGCTGCTTCCCCTGCCTGCTCTGCCCTCTTCTTCCATCCCTTGTTCAAATGTTCCTTGTCCTTCAAGACCCACCTCCAAGGTCATCCCTGACATCATCTGCCTTTCTCACCCAGTTCTGCAACTGTGTCCCTCCTGCCACACCCTGGGCTCATCACACACCGGGCCATGCTGTGGAGCAAGATGGGGAATTGGGGTTTCTCTCCACGTCCAGCTCCCAGGCAGAGCTCCCAAACCTCTCCAGACTTTGAGCAGCGAGTGAATCTCAGGCCCCAGCCTGGCTCAGGATAGCCCAGCTGCCCTGATAAGCAGAGAGGCTTTTCCTGGGAAACCCCAGAGGCAGTGAGCAGAGCCACCCTGTCATGAGTTGCTCAGCTCCTGGGCTGGAGATCTTCCCAACCATGAGCCTCCCAGAGGAGTCTCTTTCCCTCTGCCACCCCTCATCCCAAGGGTACAGAGGACAGGCCAGGTGGGTGTGCGCTTTGGGCTTTTCCCTGTGTTTTCATAAACACTCTGTGATTTCCACCTTGCCACTGCCAGGCAAGGAGAGTTAGGAAGGGTAATACACTACTGCAAAGAAAGCAAAATGCAGACTCAGAGAGGTCAAGATGTTTGCTCAAGACCACACAGCTGGGGTGGAAACCCACACCTGCTGAGCACTGTGCCTCTTTGTGGCAGGCAGACATGTGGCAGGTAGCAAAGATTTCTAGCAAGTGGCCTAAGCCCCCACTCTGAGTCTCACCTGAGAGGGAAAGGGGAGCGTGACACAGAAGCCGGAGCCTGATGACTTTGGTGCTAAAGTCTGGCGCTGGCTGCTTTGACATGCAACAAAAGTAAATGAATCCTCATGTTTACTGAACCAAATGCAGAGCTTGGGGCTTCTTGTGCACTTCCTTGCATCTCCACCATAATCTGCTCCTCCTCCTCCTCTTCCTCCTCCTCCTTCTTTAATTTTGGGTGCCAGAAATCAAACTCAAGACCTTGCCTTGGCCAGGTAGGCCTTGTGCCACTGAGCTATAATAGGGTCCACCATAATCTTAAGAAGTAGATTTTGTTATTCCCATTTTCCTGATTAATCCAGTGAGGTTCAGAGACATTAACCCATCTAATAAGTAAGGGAACCGGGACTTGAACCCAGGAAGGCCCTCTGGCTCCCAGGCCCCGCCTCCCTTCCCATCATGCATCCTCTCTGGCCCAGGATGCTGAACCACACTGGTACCTTCTGCCAGCAGTAGCTGTTCCAGTGTGCAGTTTGTGGGCAGATGGACCATCTCCCCAGGCCCTGGCTGGAGTCTCCCGCCCGGCATGATTGTGGTTTTTCTTCTCCCATTCCTTTGTCAGGGAGTGGCATTTGAATAAGGAAGGAATGGGCTGTGCAGCCTCTCTTGGAGGAAGCTTTTGGACCCCCAACTTGATTGTCAGTGTTGCTGATGAATGCTGGCTCGGAACCATCCTGGGGAGATTCCAGATGAAACAATGAGGTCTCCATTTATCCCTGAAGTGGAGGGGGCTCCCTGAGACCCAGTAGGTCAAGAGTCCCCTAACTTTCACTCCAGGGAGCCAATTGCTGAACGACTGAGCTTGCCTGTCTCCTTGCAGTTTCTGCACCAGTTGCTTCTCCTTCAGCTCGTGACTCTGAGGTGTAACAGCCTCTTTTCCATTTTCTTTCAGCTCTGCAATGTTCAACATCACCTCGCAAGCATCAGCTCTGAACGGAACCCTTGCCCAGGGCAGCGGCTGCCTTGAACCCGGGTGGTGGGGCTGGCTCAACACCATCCAGGCGCCCTTCTTGTGGGTCCTGTTCGTGCTGACTCTGCTGGAGAACATCTTCGTCCTCAGTGTCTTCTGCCTGCACAAGAGCAGCTGCACAGTGGCAGAGATCTACCTGGGGAACCTGGCGGCGGCCGACCTCGTCTTGGCCTGCGGGCTGCCCTTCTGGGCCATCACCATTGCCAACAACTTTGACTGGCTCTTTGGCGAGGTCCTGTGCCGCGTGGTGAACACCATGACCTACATGAACCTGTACAGCAGCATCTGCTTCCTGATGCTGGTGAGCATTGACCGCTACCTGGCCCTGGTGAAGACCATGTCCATGGGCCGGATGCGTGGGGTGCGCTGGGCCAAGCTCTACAGCCTGGTGATCTGGGGCTGCACGCTGCTCCTGAGCTCACCCATGCTGGTGTTCCGGACCATGAGCGACTACAGCGATGAGGGCCACAATGTCACCGTGTGCCTCATCAACTATCCGTCCCTCACCTGGCGACTGTTCACCAACGTCCTCCTGAACCTAGTGGGCTTCCTGCTACCCCTCAGCATCATCACCTTTTGCACGGTACAGATCATGCAGGTGCTGCGCAACAACGAGATGCAGAAGTTCAAGGAGACGCAGACGGAAAGGAGGGCCACCGTGCTGGTCCTGGCCGTGCTGCTGCTCTTCGTGGTGTGCTGGCTGCCGTTCCAGATCAGCACCTTCCTGGACACGCTGCAGCTCCTCGGCATCCTCCCCGGCTGCTGGAACCAGCACGTCGTTGACCTCATCACGCAGATCAGCTCCTACCTGGCCTACAGCAACAGCTGCCTCAACCCGCTGGTGTACGTGATCGTGGGCAAGCGCTTCCGGAAGAAGTCTCGAGAGGTGTACCACAGGGTGTGCGGGAGAGGGTGCTGTGTGTCCGAGCCTGCCCAGATGGAGAACTCCATGGGAACACTGCGCACGTCCATCTCGGTGGACCGGCAGATCCACAAACTGCAGGACTGGGCCAGGAGCAGCAGCGAGGGGACGCCACCAGGGCTGCTGTGAATGTGTACAAGGACAGGCACACAGTTGCTCTTCAGCATGGGCCCAGCAAGTAGCAGAGGACACCCCACGTGACCTCGAGCAATGAGTCAACATCTTCAGGAAAAGCCAGGAGGGTGACTCCTGTCGGCCCCACTGCATGGGCAGGTCTGCGACAACGGGGTGAATGGAGCCCCACGAGGGCTCCCTTTGTGTCACAGTATTAGTCTTACTGCTGCCACGCCTGTTCCTTCCTAAAAGTAGAGGGGCCCTGGGGCACGGACGGGAAAGACTGAAGGGTGTGCTGACCCTCCCTATCCTGGTGTGACTGCTCAGATCTCAGAACTGCCACCCACCAGCACCTGGTAGAATCTTTGTCCTGGTGTTCGTGAACCATGCAGCTCAGACTTCGGAGGGTGATTTCTCAGTTCAACTCTGAGGGGTCCCTGATAAGAACCCAGAGACCAGGATTCCGCAGCTCCTCTTCTCTGTGCAAAAAACAAAACAAAACCCACAGGCACTCGGTGCACACTTCCTGTGTGCAGCGCGGGAACTGCAGGGATAAAACGCAGTCTTGATCTCGAAGGAGGCCAGAAACTCCACGGGCAGAGGAGGCCTGCAAGCGGCAGGCATCAGCAGGCGGTCTGTCCTACTGTTCTCAAGCCAGGCCCCACGGCCAGTACAGTAGCCCGGGTCCCCACTCAGCCAGAACTAGGTGCACAACACCCTGGCCTCTGCCTCGGTTTCCCCTGTGTAACATGAGGTTGTGGGAGGGTTAAAGGTGGTAATGGGCATAAAAGGACTTTGAGAAGTGAAAGGTGCTATGTACATGTGCAGCATCCTTATGCTCACAGAATGGGAATAAATTAATTATAAGCAAAAGACACAGAAGTTCAGAAATGGATGTGAGTCAGCATGGGAGCAGAAGGGGGAAGATGATTCATTCTCCTCAGCCCTCAGCCTCTTACCCCACACATGCATGAGCACACACACGCACACGCACACACACATGCATGGGGAAGGCCCTCCCGTGTCAGGATTGTGATGAAGCTGGGAGAGATTTCTGATGCAACCACTGCACTTGGACCCTGCTGGAGGGCACCCAAGGGCAGCAGCCATGGATACCCCAAAAGGTGACTTCTGGGACTAACTTTCCGATACAGCAGGCTGAGCCCTCATTGCTGAGGTGAGGGTGAGGACTGTGCCCAGCTGGGCAGGCTGGGCCAAGGCATGTGTGACACTGAGGAACCGTCAGGGATGGGGACAGGCATCTGCAGGATGAATAGCCTGCAGCTAAGCAGAGATGGGGAAGCAGCCAGCCCAGCAGCCTCCAGCAGAGGCGGGGTCAGGGAAGGAAGGCGCAGCAGCACTGGCTGGAGGCAGAGGGCGCAAGTCAGTTCTCCTTGGGGAATTAATTTAGCTTTTTTAAAAAATTTATTTAAAAAATAAAATGCAAAACAGAAAAAGGGGTAGAAACAATACAGAATTTCAGAAAAAAAAATAAACAGTAAGAAATCACTAGTTGATACATTACATTTTGTCTTCTTAGACATAGCTGTTCAAGTTACAAAATTAAAGCATACAAAGTGGACATTCAAACAGTGAGGCTGCAAACAGTTCTGTTCAATGATCCAATAAAATCTTAGCAGCATGGTTATCAATCCTATACACTTAAACATAAACACAGTTATATCCTTTAGAGCACTTTCTTTTCCTCTTTTTGCTTTTTAAGTCCATTATCTGTTTAGTTATATCCTGTTTCAGGGTGCTCAGTACCTTACTGACCTGTTTCATTTCAGTTGTTATTTACTTTTTAATCACCTTATATTATTCCGTTGCTTT
>PVLA01016843.1:0-19356 GCA_004027455.1 Hydrochoerus hydrochaeris
ATATTACTCAGTGATTTCAGAAGACTTGCAAGTGTTCCCAAACAATATTTCTTACATGTTGCCTTGGAGGAGATAGATTTCTTCTATGTAGTTCTAACAGAGGTCCCTGCATTCAAATGCTCTTCAGGTAACTCTACAATTCCCCAGCCAAGGATGAATCCCTTTCACCACTATTTTTAAAAATATATTCTTTCCATCCGCTTCATTGCCACCAATCATTACCTCCCCAGGAGCCTCCCTTAAGTCCTCTTCTAGACTTGCTGATACTGTGAACAAACTCACCTACATCTTTAAGCTGTACTGAATATAACTTGTTCAGTTTACTCACTACGCTGAAACCCAGCTTTCTTCTGAAGGCACGGACTTTCCAAATTTTTCCTGTCAGAAGTGGTATCCTTGCTTCTCACTGCTGTTCAATACGGCTTCCCTTTGCAAACTGATCAGCAGTATTGTCTCTCTCATTCATCAGCATCCAGGCTTGGTTCTTTCTTGGTAGAATGTATCACTAAACTTTAAATCTCACCACAAATATTCAATCTTTTTTTCTCCATTTCATTTCATCCTCTAGAACTATACACATCTCTACCACACTGCAGGGTCTTATCAGTACCTGACTCCCGTGATGAGTTTGCAAGTTTACCAGGCCATTTCTTCTTTTTCTCATCCCTTCTGATTCTCTTTTTCCACCGTCACTTTCAGCTTTTTCCTGATTTTCAACATTACAGTCACACGCACTAGGACAACCCATTTTCTTCCTCATTTGATTTAGAATCTAGAATTAAATTTTCTAACAATAATCATATTAGCACTTTTGAATCTCTTATATTTGGTCTTCAGAAGTCCCACCTTGTGAAACCTGAACTTTTATTCCATCATTTATTTTTTACAAACAATAACCAAATTGTGTATTTGAATAATTGTTATATATTTTCCTTAGTCTACTTTATGTCTAATTCTGATTTTCTTTGATTAGTTAATTTTGCTTTATTTTTAGTTTTTGGGTAGCCTAATATGCCACCAGGCTTTTATCGAATAAAAGCCTACTCAGTAGCATGTTTTTATCTGTGCTGAGACACAGATCTCAGAAATGAATTAGGAGTTCAAATTGGTTCCCTTTAACAAACATTTATTAAGCACAACTATACTAGGTAGAAAGGTTACGTTAACGAATAATCCTTTAGGGAGGTCACAGCGTCTGGAGAATACTAACACATAGGGCAACACTTTCAATACAGTGAGCAAACACAAGGGGAGATATACATCAGCATATGAGTACAGAGGGAGACGTTAGAGGGATCTTGAAAGGCAGGAAAGGCAGGGAATACTCTCAAAGGTAGAGAGAGTTATGAGTTAAAAGAAGAAGTTGGTATAGCAAGCTGTGAATAAGAAAACGAAAGCAGCTACATAGGTGAATGGAGTAGGGTGACCAGATGCTCAAAACTATTTTGAACATCTATTCCCACTATAATAACTAGAAGCTCCCTCATTTACTCTCAATAGGTCCTCTTCCAACAATATGTTAAGTCACTTTAAAAGTGATTTAACTTCAAGGGAAAAAGCTGAAGGAAAGGAATTTGGGGATGTTACTCCAGATCTTCCTGAAGTCTGTGGAAATCACTGAAGGTTTCAAATGGGCATTACAAAGTTATGTTTCAGCCTTTTCCAGGCTTCTCTAGTGGCCACATGAGCAATGAGTTCAAGTGAAAATAAAATTAGAGGAAGAAAAACAAGTTAGGAAACCACAATGGCTCAGTGAGTGCTGATGCCGATATGATTACTGCAGTTAAACAAAATGGAGAAGAATGGTAGATAAAAAGGGAAAGACTTGAGAAATATTCAGAATACCAGCTCAGCACAGCTTTGTGATTCCTTGGATGCATAACTCAACTGTACTGTGGAAATACTGTACTGGAGAGCATGAGGTCAGGGAAGTGGCATGAATTTAGATTATGACGGGTTGAAGATGCTAATAAGAATGTCAAATGGAATCCACAGCATAAAGTCTACATTTTAAGGGATAAATTTATCAATAGAGATAAAACCAGAAGATATAGGAACATGTTTGTGGTGGCAAAAGTTCTGAACTTACTAGCAGCTTCCTGGAATTTTTAAAATGCCTTTGGAGACCCAGAGAAGTTGTTTTGTTCTATTGACCCTTCTGTCTCCTTTCATTAATGTCACCCTCTAAGCAATAACCTCCCAAAGGGCTCAGGCTGAGCTTGCTTTGCTGCTACATCGCTACGTCTCAGGAGATACTACTTTTAGAAGAGAGCAATCACTCAATAAATGCTTATTAAAGTAAAAGGACCTTAACAAAACAAACATATTATTAATGGATGGGTGAAGTTTATGCAGAATGCCAGGGCTCAGCAAAATGCCTATGCGCATATGTTCTGTTAATCTTTAAGTCCTTCGAGACTGTAAATCAAAGCAAAGAGAAAGAGATGAGGCATTTATGACAAGATTTGCCCAGGTGAAACACTCAGTTGCCTGAAAGAATCAGCTTCACTTCTAGTAAGGTCAGGTCTGTCTTAAATAATGTGGCTCACATTCAGAAAGCTGTAAACATAGTGCCTGAGCATTATGAGATTCTTCTATATACTTCTACCCAATCAAAACTGGAATGAAGGCATAAATACAGCCATACATTACTTGGGAACAAAATAACTAAGACATGGATAATTATTTGAATTCCATTAGGAAAGCATCACTATTTTTCATTTAGATAACTTCTTTTATCCTAAGGGTAGCTTTTTTTCTTTTTGTCCTTGTAAAACCCTCCCTAGATTATACAATTGTTTTTTCTTTATATTGACATAAAAACTAAAATATGCAGAAGTTCCAGCAGGAAGAAGCAGCTAATATCCAATTCTACACTATTCCTGATACTACATCATAACACTTTGATGGCATGGAAGTATTTCATAGCAGATTAAAAGTTCCTAGTTTTATTGCATTGGAAGAGTCGATTGTACTTTTTATTAACATTTAAATGTGATGTAAATTATATATTAGGAGTAAAAAATCAAGAAAGATGGTTATAACTTCAAGTAAATAACCAGGAAGTATGGTTTAGAGAGGCGTTGCTGTGGAAGACTCCTCAGCTAGATACCATTCAGGGTAGCAGGGGTAAGGTTAGGCAACACTCCCAAATGTTATTTTATGCTCTGGCACTCTTATGTCATTTTTGGGGACATGACAAAATGGTGCATGTGTAACAAGCAGATCACTCCACTTAAATCCTTAAAACTTTTACTTTTAAGGAAAAGGCAATGAAAACAACAAAATAACTCCATGCAAACAATGAAGATCCAGATGAAGTTTCATTCAGTGATATCGTTCCTATTGGTACATGTCAAAGGTTCCCACGAAACCCAAGACAGTGCAGGACAGAGGTGATGCAGTCTACCCAGAGATATCAGCAGATACGAAGCATGTAGTCTAAAGGACTGAGGTACTATGATCCGCTCTGACTATAAACAACTGTAGAGCAGAATTGAATGCACACAAGGATTATTTCAAGTACAATGAACTTGAAATTTTATTTCCTTGTACTTGAAAACCTGAGAATATATGTTTTCCTCACTATGTTTCAGTGTTTTTCAAGTATGTTCTCATCTTTCCTCATGACCTCTCAGTGAGCCAGAGCAGCACTGTGGACCTGGTATGGAGGTATAAGCCCTCCAGAAATGGAAGAGTACTTATTGTTTTGAAAGGAAGACATGCCTCCTCTAGCTCAGCACTGTCTAGAGCACTATGAGATGAAGGATAAGACATGATAATGCAGGACATCCCCTACCACCATGATATGCTATAATGTCATTTAAAAAGGATCTGGAGGTCTAAAACAACATGACCAGGTCACTGAACACAATTCTCTAGATCTTAGAGTGTAAGACCTGCTCTGAGAAATGTAGCATCTCATAATTTTGTCATTGTGTGAACATCATAGAACATTGTATTTATTTATTTCCTTATCGTCTTTTTGAGACAGGGTCTCACTATGCAGTTCAGGTTGGTGTTGGGCTCTTTTTGTAGCCCAGGTTGGTCTCGAACTTGCAACCATCCTCTCACCTCTCACAGAGTGTACTTACACAAGCTAAGGCAGCCACAGAGCCACTAGATAATGCAATCTCATGATGCAGCCATCATCATACATTCACTAACCAAAATGTCATTTGGTAGCACGTGACTGTGTTACATATCTATTATGACTCTGTGTTTCTATTTCCCTTCAAATATTGGGAAATTTTTAAGGCAAGGATAAAATCCATTTTTAAATATTGGGTCTGAGATGAGTTGGGAAAAGAATGAAATATTGAGATAAACAAATAAAAAATACTAAATCAATAATTCGTGTGCTAGATGCAGAGGGTACTAGTTTTGACACTGGGCCATGAGAGAAAGAATAATATAGAACCTCTGTAAGCACTAATGCTGGTCACTGGTTCCTCATTTTGCTTAAGAAAATTATATACCATGTTATTTCATGATATAATTGCACTAAATATTATATATATATATATATATATATATATATATTTACCACAATCTGTTTTGCATTTGTTAGTAAGAAATAGTATATTACTTTAAGCCAACTAGACTCTTTGTATTTGTATAACTGAGATTCAAAGAGAAAACCCAACAGCTAAATTTGATTAAAAAGTTAAATTTTATTGCATAGCCAACCAATTCAATCACATGCTTTGTGAAAGTGAAACTATTTCTCATTTCTGGAAAAACTGCTTCTATAGCATTGCTCTCTGTCCTTACAGGCACTGGCTCTATAACAGCAAGTCTGCCTTTCATTTGTTAATGTTTGATTGCTTCCAGCTTTTAAGCCTCTTCCCTCTCTTTTGCCTAATGCTTCTCATCTGGGTAAATGGAAGGTCCAAGTATTGTCTCCTGTGCTGCTGGGAGAGTCATACCATAGGAGCTCTCTGCCCTTATAGATTCTAATCTTAGCCCCATTCTCTAAAAACCAGAAAACCCTAAGTCAGTTGCGTTTTGCTGCCCCATCAAAACATTTCAGAACTTGGCAGGCCTGACCTATTCCTCTCCATCCTCACCTCTATACACTAACTTCATAAGTAATGAATATTTTCATACCCTCTCGGTGTATCTGGGAGGGGACACACATTTGTCTTACACCCAAGCTAAGTTTGGATGGAGGATCATCTGAATGAACACACTGACCCCAACAATCCAGTCTCCTAAACGCAGGCTATTTGTTTCTACTCTTGTTCTATGCCCTGAAGAGGGGAAACAAAAAGCTGAAATATGGGTTTCCAGGTCACATATGAAACCTACCCCAAGGTAACTGCAGCTTTAATAAGGCGATGAGAACTTGGCGAGAGTATGAAGTGATATTTTTATGAGAAGTTGAAAATGCCTACTTGCCTAATTCTGAGTTAGCTCTGGCATCAACAATCTTCCAAGAATATGTTCAAACAGCATTCTTAGCAGAGGGCGCTGAGAAGAGCACGAAATTACTCTTTTTACATCTACATTTGATTGGCTTCTTGCAATACATTAATATTAGAGTATGTGGCACCAGTTCCAAAAATATTAAGAGACTTAACACCAGGGAAAAGTAGGTTTTTAACATTAAAACAGCAGGTTCTTAAAAAGAAAGATGCCAACTGAAGGCATATACATAACACAATAGCTATTTAAAATACAGTTCAGAATTTATTATGTGGTAAGCACTGTCCCAAGTATTTCACAAACATTGCATTTGTTATTATAAAAGATTACAGATTATATATTATTGATATTTTACTGATAAAAAGCAAAAAAAGTCAGAGATAAAACTTTTTAGATTACTTGTTTTTAATTAAAACATTATGTTTGTAGATATTTCTGTGATACAATCTGGTCATTCAATACATGTACATACAGTGTGTAATGATTATAAATTAGAATTTTCCTCTCTTCAAAACATTATCAGATCTAGGTATTGGGTACTTCAGACTCTTTTTTCCTAGCTCAAACTTACCCTTATTCAAAGTCTATACTCTGATTCAATGGTCACAAACCTATACTGTTAAGGCTACAAAATTCTTGCTTCCTGATATTGTTTGAAGAATAACAGGGCTTTGTGAAGCTAATCAGCTGGTGAACCTAGGAAATGATTTTTTTTCTACTGGAATGCAGAGAGACAATGTCTGTCCTGGTTGATTGAACAGATGAAATACATAACACCACTGTATGGTGCATTTTATTCATTTTCCTGTATTTCCCTGAAGAAAAGTACTCTATGAATATAGATGTAGCAGAACTTGTAACAACAATATTTATAATTTTGCCAAGGGTTAATTAGTGAACTTTGTTAAAGCAAATGTTCTGGGACCAATGAGGTAGTAGAGATGTGGAGGTCATGTTTTTGACCTCAAACTGCTTATACCAGAAAAGAGCATGTGATGACTCAGAAGTTTATCTAGTTTGAATCAATAGTTCATTATACTAACATAAATGATTTTATATGTTATGAATATAAGTATTGAGAGGTACTAGCTTTTAATCCTTTATTTTTAGAGCAACACTGATTCACAGTAAAATGAAGAAGGTACATAGATTTTCCAGATATAATGTGCTTGGTTTTGATTATTAAATTTAATATTTCTTTTCTCCTGAGTATCCAAACTGATTTGCCATCTTTATCCTGTGGGAAAATAGAAATGGTTCCATTTAATATAGCCTATCATTTAAGAAACAGTCGTTTTAAAGCTAAGGATGTAGAGTCAACAGGCATAAAATTTACATGGAGGACAGCAGGGGGAGCTCAAAGACAGGATGGATAGATTGAAGACTGGCTTCAGGAGGGTTCCATTAATTTAATACACCTCTGAAGAGACAAAAAGTGTCAGAAAAGAAGTACACAATATAAACATATGATTTTCTTTTTTTCAAATATACCATCAAGAAAAGCAGACAGACACTAAAGAACATTTTATCCTTTGTGAGTGATACGAATGTGGTACTTGGAGTCTGGGTTGCGTTATTCTGGTGGCAGTGTCTAGGCAGGGACACAAAACAATGCTGTGCTTCGGAATGTAGCTTCTGGTTACATGAGTATGTTTTCTTAGCAGAAAATTACCATGTTACATATTTAGGATTTTTTGCTTTTCTCTATTTTGATAGAACTCCAAAAAAATCTAATCTAAAAATTACACTGCATAATTGTTTTAAAGCACTAAATATATTTTGTTTCTTAAAGTTAAGACAGTATTATTTTGTAGGGATAAAGTATTAGAGTTTGTTTTTTTCCTAGAGACATCTGCCAACTTCTGAGTGCCAGGGAAAGAATCAAATCGAGGAGCCCAAACAGAGAAGCAACTCATATTGAAGCTCCACAGAAAGTTTCATACTAAAAAGTCAATAACCACCGTGGGTTCACTCTAAAATCTTTCACATAGAACAAGATTTGCCTTGGTTCCATATATCATACTAAATAAAAAATTGTCTTAAAAATTTATCATCACAAGTACATATTCATGCATTCATATGAGATTCTGTACTTGCGGAGCCTAAATACTGAACATTTAATTTATAGTAGATCCCCAGTTGCCAGATCATACAGTTATCTAATTATTTGTAAATTGTCTCTGGAAAAATATACATACAAGTAATTTCCACAGATAAAATACTAAGAAACATGAGCTCACACATATAGCAAAAAGATCATAAAATGTAAATTTCCATGAAAGATATTCAATAGAAATAATAAACTGTAGAAGTTGACAAAAAGAATTACAGATGTTGAAATTATCAAATAGCTAGAATTCAACAATATTTAATCTATTTAAAGATTAACAGGTGAATAAAAAATAGGACAAAGTAAAAATTTAGAGGTATGATCTACTTGAAAAAGTACAGAAACAGGAAACAAATGCAAGAGTCATTTTCTATATATATGAAGAAAATGGAAAAATGCAATTTATCTGGAGAAAGTATGCAGGTTTCTGTGAAAACTATGCACTTAAATTAGGTAGGAGGAAGTCCAGCGAAAAGTACGCGCCACCGATCCCGTGGCGTGACAGGACATCTGAAAACGTACTCTTCTCCCTATTATTTCAGCCTTTTTTTTTTTTCAGTTTTACTATGAAACATAAAGCTAAGTCCTAAACAATTACAGTAAGATTTAGTTACAAGAAAATACAGACGTATTTGTGATGGAAGACAACATAAAACAAGATTAAAAACTAACTTAGCAAGTAGGTCATTCAAATAAACAGCATCATTGCAGTTACAAAATGACAAAAGACAGAATTTATCCTAAAAAGTTTAAAAGATGAAATAAACTTCTAACATGTTTCTAAAGCTAACATTCTAATACTAATGAATGATGAAAAGAGATTCAACACTAAAAGTGCAGAGATTTTTGTAATCAAATCAGAATATAATGCACCAATTATAATGATATATAGGAATGAAGATTACATCAGAAAATTGAAATGTGTTTAAAGAATAATGTGAGTTTAAAAATGTACTATAAAAATTTATGTGACTATCACCATAGCTACATGACATAGGTATACTAATAACATTTAGAAAGAAAAGAAATAAATACTGTTTATTAGGGTATAGTTACAATTAATCATTTTTTAAAAATGTGTAGTACATAGGGTGACTAGTAAAAATTTTAAGGTCTTACTTGATTGTATTGACTAGCATGCACAGTGATAATACAATAGACCTTTAATGTGATTTTGTGAATTAATAGGAAAATGTAAACCTCTGAAAGGAAATCTGAAAGTACAATGATTATGTTAGTTTCCAATTTCACTTAAGTATGAAAATGAATAGTAATTTTCAAAACATGTAGCTGAATGCAGATTACTAGGAAGTAACTGATGTGGATTATACATGAACAAAGAGTGTTCAATAAATTCAGTTTTCATAGATGACATAATGACAGACTAGGTTACAGCCACTTGAAGATTGACTTTAGAAACTGTCCTACATGATATTCACATTAACAATACAGAAACTTCGAATTTTTCCTCTGTGGACTCAGCACGCTATGAGACATTTCCAATCATTACTTAATGTGGCAATCTGAGGTCTGAATTAGATTCAAAAATGCAAGGAAGTTTGGTGTTTTAGATTATAAACATAAGATGGGTGTGAGTGACTAAACTCATATATATCCAAACTTGACTTCTAGCTTGGATGCTCTAGTATGTAAAGTCATATAAATTATCTGAAACTTTAACGACTCAGTGGTAAGAAATCAAAATATTAAGCTTTAGTGGAAATTTGATCCCTCTCTCTCATCCTGTGTGAAAATCAACTAAAAATGGATCAAAAATTAAAAGACAGACCTAAATTCTAAAAGTGCTGAAAGGAAACACAAGGGAAATGCATCAAAACATGGTAGAGGCAGGGATTTTTTGTATGGAACTCTAAAACCACGGGAAATGAAAGGAAAACTGACAAATGGGATTAAGTCAAAGTCTAACTTTCTGCACAGCAAAGTGGGGTTGGTGGTAGAAGGAAGGTGGAAAATCAAGGTTAAATATGATCAATGCATGTTGCCAGCATATATGGAAAAAATCACCCCAAAGCCCATTAATATGTACAGTCAATACTGTTTAAAAATAAAGGACTGGGGATTTAGCTCAGCGGCATAAGTGCCTGCCTGGCAAGCACAAGGCCATGAGTTCTATTTCTGGTACCAAAAAATGAAAAATAAATAAGAACAGCAGATTACAAAATGTTTATCTTCAGAGTTTCTATGCATATACTGACCACCAACCCTTTTTTAGAACATGTGACTATTATCTCTGGGAAGGAGATGGTTTGAATGACTGCTGAGTGCCCCTGACACACACTCTGCCTGTTCAATTGAGGCTGCATTCTATTAGACTCACAGCACGCATGGATAATGCACAGTTACTTATTTATCAACACATTCTTGTCTGCTGAGTCTCAGGACTGTGCATATCTCATAATCTAAAAAGATGTGCTCAAGAAAGCTCCTACATGTCAGTGAGTGCTATTTTTCAAGCAGATCTAATTAAAAAGATGAGTAGATGAAAGAACAAAAGATAAAGGTTTTGAAGTATCTCTTCAATTTTACTGCAAGAACTTTAACTCCACTGAACTGATAACAACCAAAATGCTAGACACACAGAGGCAGGCCTCATCTTCAGTAAAGGGCTTAACATTGAATTTCCCACTTCAAAGGGATGGAAGCGGAAAAGGTAATATTCACTTGGAAATCAGTTGGTGTAAATTAGATCAAGGAACATTTGTTTAAAAGAAATTAGGTTAATGTTCAACACCAAAGAGGGATATTTTCTCTAATAAAAATCTTATTATTGTAGAATAACAGTACCACTGGATGTACAAGCATAAAGCAGTATTCTACTTAGAAAGAAATTAGATGATGTCCAGTTTAAAAAGAAAAATATGTCAAAATAGAAATTCAGACATCATATTTGATTTTGCAACTTAGATTGTTTTTCTTATTAATGTTCAACCATACTATAGGTAGTTTCCAAAGCATAAATGTGTTTTTTGAAAAAAAAAAGGTAAGTATGAAGGGCAAAATATTCATCTTAAATAATAAATTCATCTAGATTGGTTACCTATGCCTGTATTTTTTTAGTAATCATTGACTGAACTGTTGGTATAGCTGTTTACTTCATTTACTTGTTATTAAATGCATTTAATATGATTGTTTTATTTTCTTGACTACATATTTCCTTTCAAAATTTTTGACAGGATTATACTCAAAAGAATAATCAAACTTTGAAAGTATTTTGCAAATCCATACCATATTAATATGGAATTAAAAATGAACTCAGGAATATTATTGACAAAAATAGTTTAGTATATCACTGAGATACTGAATTTCTTGATTTCCTAGGAAAATAACAGATAATATTGTCTACATATCCATAGTACAGTGAGAAAATATTGTGTAAAACCCTTTAAAATCAGAGCCATTGAGAAGGTAAGAGACTGTGCAGTTCTATCTTTTTTCATGGATAAGAAAAATTGAATCTTTAAGACAGTAAATGATTCATACAGTTCATGCACATCACGACCAGGGTAATGTCCCCTGCATTTTCCTCTGTACTGTCACATGTCTGTAGCAAAGCAAAAATTCTTTGAGTTAGTAAACTAGAAAGTCTTCTACTGAAAGACACTGCTCCGATGTTTCAACAAATATGGAAAAATTTAGGAAACATATGAAGAGGAAGTGGTGTGAAGAGAACAGCTCACTGAATGGTCACAAAATAAAAACATCTCAACATGTACTACAAGATTTTATGAAAGACAGTGTCAGTACTTTCCATTTGCCAGAAGTTAGCTATGAAGAAGTGAGGTGAAGACTCTGTAAGAGAGACTGAGATTCAGCTGTAAAGGGAAACTCAAGCTAAAACTCAGTGCACTAGACATACAGTTTCCAGAAAGTTTATGAAACAAGGATGTACATCTGCCTACTATTTAATTACACTGACGAATTCATCAAAGGATCTATTATATGTTAAATGAAATCACTGGGTAAATCAAGCTTTTGGCACAGGCTCTTAAGTCATAAAATGAGGAAAGCATTTATATTTTTTCAATCCAGAATCGAGAGTCTACCAGCTCCTCCTACAGGAGATGGAAACTTTCAGGAGTTTCCAACAACACTAGTTTTGCTGGTAGCTAGAGAAACATTATTTTTACCCCATCAAGAAGTTTCTAGTGGCATTGAAAACAGTGTCTAAAGTTGAATTACTCAGTTGAATTAAAGATTGACTTGGTAGCTATGGACTAAAACAACTTTTAAAAAACTTCTTTTAACTGTTCAGTAGACACTAACTTTATCATTTACTAGCTCTGTGACTATTGGCATGTTATGCTGTCTTTATACATCTCAATTGCTTCATCAGCAAAATGCTGATAGTAATATGTGTCTCAAGATATAAAAAACGAATGAAAGGTAAACAATTTGGGTAAAGGGTAAGCACCAGGGCAAGGAGTGTCGTTTGGTTGTAGAGCATTTGCCAGCATGTGTGAGGTTCTTCATTAAATACTTGGCACTGGAGATAAAAAAGAGGAATAAGAACAAAAAGCTAGAGATATAATCCATTTTATAATGATACTCATCAAATGTTCAAGACTAAGGCAGAATTTTTATACAAGAGACATGAAATACTAATAATTATATTTTTAACGTTCAAACAACTAATTATCAAGATAACTAAAATGAGCAATCAAAATAAGGATCATCTTATAATCACTTGATTAAAAATAATTGCCTGACAAAGCATCAATTAAGAGACCTTTTTACAAACTACATATGTTCATAAGTCCCATTTTGTCCAACATTCACTGAGAAAAACTAAAACTTACACACATACACACATTGCCATAAAAAATTCCTATGTAAATTCTTCCTGTAAAACATTAAATTCTTTTGCAATGTTTGAACTTAAAGGTTACTAGGAAGTGAGAAAAGTTACTGACATTCTTGGTTTAATACAATTAATTTTGTTTACAAAGAAAAGAATCAAGACTGGTAACAAGATTGTCCTACTTTAGTACATATTTCATGAACTAAAATGGTATAGAAAATGTATTCCACTTCCATTTCACCAGCTTTAACACTTTACAAAACGCATGCCACACTCTTTAAAAGTCATTTGTGTGTGTTTATGTGTATATAAAAGAATATTATAATTTTTAAAGTAACTTACAGTAAGTGTGATAATTAAAGAGACCATCACAGAGGCAAAACAATACTGAGGGTCACATGATTTACAGTCACCTTTCAAACTTGTTTTATGCCCTGGGAATCTTCTGCTATTGCTGTGTCTACGGAGACCACAGCTTCCTGAGGTACAGGTGACAACAAGGGTAAACACCCAGGAGGCTGCCACTTCCTCGTTGTGTGCATTTAGGCAACAGAGCTTCACTGAGCTTTGGATTCCTCACAAGCAAAATGAGCTCAGAGAAGCGCTGACTTCATAAGGCTCCAGCAATCACATGAGTGAAAATACCGGAGGCGCAGAGCAGTGCCTGCTTCCCAGCAAGAGGTCTGCAAGCGTTAGCCACCGTCATTCCCACCGTTCAGTGCGACGATAGACCAAGCTGCAGAAAATAGTCAGCGCGATGATCATTTCACACAATCTGAGTAGTTTGTTTATTCTTGATAGAATTTTATATCTCTAAGGTTTTTAGTAAAAATAAAATATTAACACCATTGATAATAGTAAAACGGGAACAAAGATCTGTAACAATCAGGATATCTAAATGCATTACATGAAGAAAAAATAGTTAAAGACATGTAATATTTGTTGTTTCCCAATTCCATTAAAATGCACTTGAATAATATTTTTATGAATGGCTCATTGTTCTGGTCAGTATTTTTTTTTTCTGGTCAGTATTTTTTTTTCCTGGTTAGTATTTTTAATAGGTTTATAGCATTCAAATTCGATGGGTTAGACTTTGGCTCTATTAATGCAAGATTTTGCCCGAGTGATTAATTTTCTACTACTGGATTGAATAAATCTACATAATATTTTTATTAGTGACAGAATAGAGATCCTAGTTTTGTGAAACAAAATGGTTTGTTCACTACCATCTTTCTTTGGTTAAGAAAATACAATAATAAAGCTTCTTTGGGTATTTTTGTTGTTGGAATACTCTTTAACCCTATCTTTTATTCTTTAGAAAAGTCAAGATGAAAACAATGAATGCACATTATGAAATCTCTTTTATGTCAGTACTGGAGTTTGCATTGTGATGATTGCCTAGCAGGAGGGAGACCAGGACATGACTGCTCATATTCAGGGACTCATGTATCAGTTTAAGAAGAAAGACTTCAGACATCAGTGAACACCACCAAGAAGTTTCAGGTCAGCCTATGATAGCATACAGGAGCCCAGTGAAAAGTAACAGAAAGAAGTGGAAAAGGGCAATAGTCATGGAATATTGCACAACTGAAGTGAGAATTGCAATGAACCTTGAAAAAAAAGAGTAGAATTTTTTAAATCAGCTATATCCAGTTCAGGAATTAGACTCCTAGCTTCATAATTTTGCCACTTCCATATTTCTGCTTCATGATTTCTGTTGTGTCTGAGTTCCCTTCATACTGCTATTTATTTAAAAATTCTAAAATCAATTACCTTTAAAAACCAAAACACCTCTGTCTAAAGAGCTTTATAGCATTATTATACTGCAGATGAAAAGCTAGTACCACTGCCGTAAAAAAACATGGAGAAATGCATCTGAAAATAAGTAAAATGTAAACAGAACAATCTTATCAATTTCTGTTGATTGCTTTCTCAAGACTCTAGGCTAAAGGGCAGTCTCATCTTTGTTTAAAATAGCCTCATAAGGATTAAGAAGTGTAGAGATTAGTAACACTACCAGAAGTTTTTTCTCACCCTTTCTTCCCACTACATTCTTCCTCCTTTCCAATTTTCCATTCCTCTTTCTCACCTTCCTGCTCCTCTGTTCTCTTTTCTTTTTTTCCTGCTTCCTTCTCTTTTTTCCCCAAAGTATTTATTGAGCATCTGTTATATGCCATACACTACTCTAGGTACAGAGGATGCCACAATGAAGAAATAAATAATGCTTTGGCCCTCATAGATCTTTTATTCCTGTTGGAGAAAATGGTCAATAAACAAAACAAAACAAAAAAAAAGAGAGAGAGAAAATGTAATAGGTCACAGGTGCTAGGAAAAAGTACAGCTGGGAGTGTCTGGGTGGGAGCAAAAACGCAGGCAGGAAGGATTACTGATTATCCTAATGAGAGCAATCTGCAGTGCAAAAGGGAAGCAGCCATGCAAATATTTGGAAGAGAAGCTCTCCATGTTTTAGGAACAGCACTCTCAAAAGCTGTGTGTTCAAGAAAGAACAAAGAAAATACAGGAAAGTGTGAGCAGGTGAGGGGTCAGCACCAAATCATTGGAATGAGGTCAGGGGATTGGAAATGAGAACACAGTGGAAGACACAGCAGGCACCTCAGCTTCAGTGAGATGGAGTCATTGACTGGATTTGAGCAGGGAACAAAGAAAGCGACTTAACTGCTGCATTTTACAATAAGAAAATCATTTCTATTTTTATTGGTATGCTTGTAATACATAATAATTACATTCAGGTTGGGGAACTGGTGCACGTACATATAGTCTTTTAATCACCCTCACTTCCCCTTCCCCTCTGAGCCCCTCCCTCTTGCATCTTTGCAAAGCGTACCTGTTTCTTTGCTATCTCTTTCATTTTGCTCTTTAAATATTTTATATTTTGGCTTTCTCACAGAGAAACTACGTTATATTTAAGCTGATCTATATGCTTTATTTCACTTAGCACGGTGCTCTCAGGATGCACCCATTTGCCTAAAAGTGAGTCAAATACTCTGCCATGAGGAGAGCAGGCTGGAGGAGGTATGAATATGCAGCAAAGACACACACAAAGAAGCCAGTCATGAGAGCACTGCAGTAATCCAAGAGACACGGGGAACCACTTAGTCCTAGTGGAGGTGCTGTTGGTAAAAATCCATACTGAGTTTTCTGAGCAAAGTACACAAGTTTATCCCATCCCATGCTCTCTCATGACCTACAATATCACTATTTGAGTACTCATATTTAGGGTTCAGTATTGGGGCTGTTTATGGGGCTGTTGTCCCTGCCTCACATTTGTTGACAGTGACCAGCATCCAACCCTTATTTATCTATAATCTTTAGTGTTGGCCACAGTGCCTGGAAAAATGCTTAAAAGGTCCTGGAACTGAATTCCAAAGAGTGAAACAATGAAAAGCACACAGAGGCAAGAAGGCTCATGATATTTGGGTCAAGAAGATCCATGTAGGAAGAACAAAAAGAGATGGGCACTAGGAAAAGTGCTTCTCAAGGAAACTGAGGCTCCCATCAGAATGTGTTTCACATGACCAGAGGAAAACTAAGAGGCAAATAGAAGGGAAGGAAATGTAAGATGATAGGAAAGACGCCAAATTTCGAATGTCATTGTTCAGACAAAACCAGTGTGGGCTGAGTTATAAAGAGGCTCAGAGTTTGCTGTAAAAGTTTCATTTTTAAATCATCAAAGCTTAAGTCCCTAACTCTTAACCTCTCATTCATTGACTGACGTCAATATTTTATTATTTTGCAACCTTTAAAGGATTTAGAAAACCTCTTCATAACCTATCAAATATGCATGTGTATTGAGAACTCCTATTTTATTTATTTATTTGTTTATTCATTTTTTGGTACCAGGGATCGAACCCACGACCTTGTGCTTGCAAAGCAGGCACTTATGCCACTGAGCTAAATCCCCATCCTGAGAACTCCTGTTTTATATACTGGCATGGAATCATTTCTTTGGATGCACACCCACAAAAAAACTTCCATTTCCAACTTTAATTTGTATTTTGACATTTATCTTATAGGAAAATTCTTTTTAAAAATTATCTCAATTATACAAATTTATGGGTACAGTATGATAATTTGGCCTGGGTATACAATGCATGACAATAAAATCAGGGTAGTTAACATGAGGAAACTTTATACTCCTGAGATGAAAATACATGCTGTCTTCATGAGGGAGTACCGTGATTAAATAGGTAAATTAAAAAGGAATAATGGAAAACATGACAGAGCAAATCTCCACTGAAACATGTTACTAATAGGAAGCTAAGGCCAAAGTGAGACAGCAAGAGGATGCTGCGTGGCTGTGAATGGGAAGGGGGATGGTGGCAAGTCGGGAGGCCACATGGCTGCTGGGAACTGAAGATGTCACCTTTCTGCACACATGCATTCCCGGGTTGATCAGTGAGACCTAGGGATCAAACAGCCAAATTGGAATAAAAGTCCAGAAATAGGGCCCTCGCCAGAAACACAGGAATGCCTCTGGAATGGTAGGAGACAGAGATGACAGTCTTTTATTTTTATTTGTATTTTGGTGTTGGGGATCAGCCTAAGGATTCCCTAACCTCTCAACAATCTTTCTGCTGGGATAAGACAGAACATGTGTTTCCAAATCATGGTCATCTCATCTCTTGCCATTGTTCATAGTCATGGCTTCCTAATTGCCCCACACATCTACTTGTCCTTGGTGCTCTATTACTAGACACTCAAAGCTACCCTTGGGTTAAAAAAAAAAAATTCTATATTATCTAGTTGTGCTCCATTTCTTCATACTCTTTACTCATTTTCAAACAACCCAAATTAGAGAACTTTAGAGTTAGGTTTTGTTGTTGTTGTTGTTGTTGTTCATATAGAATATTGATCCCAGGGGCACTATAATGCTGAGCTACATCCCCAGTCTTTATTTCATTTTAATTTTTATTTTTTTCTAAGTTTCCCTCAAACTTGTGATCCTCCTGTTTCAGCCTCTTGAGTATCTGGATCACAGGCAGGCACCTTGGTTTCCAGAGGAATTCCTGTGTTTCTGGCGAGGGCCCTATTTCTGGACTTTTATTCCAATTTGGCTGTTTGATCCCTAGGTCTCATGATCAACCCGGGAATGCATGTGTGCAGAAAGGTGACATCTTCAGTTCCCAGCAGCCATGTGGCCTCCTGACTTGCCACCATCCCCCTTCCCATTCACAGCCACACAGCACCCTCTTGCTGTCTTACTTTGGCCTTAGCTTCCTATTAATAACATGTTTCAGTGGAGATTTGCTCTGTCCTGTTTCCTATTATTTCTTTTTAATTTACCTTTTTAATTCTTAAAAAGCTATCTGTTCTAATGCCAATTTAGAACCTTCTCTTATTTGATCCTGAGACACTTTCCTTTGTTATCATAGTTGATGTACTTATAATTCTACATTTGCCTTCCCCAGCATATAGTAAAGTGTTTGGGACACAGTAAGCCCTTAAATATTTGTTAAATGTTGACTATTGATGAACATGAAGATATAAAAGAAAGTAGCTGATCACTGAGAATTGAGACTATTAAGAGTTTCTACATAAATGTACTAATTACACTAGATGAGGAGCAGCTGTCTCTCAGATACATTCAATAGAGCCCTTGAATAAGAACAAACCTTCATTCAGAGTAAAAGAAAAAGAAATTTAAGTTAAAAATTATTCTACAGTATTATACAATCTCTTTCATTCACAAATTTAAAACGCAATACAATTTAATGAAAATACAGTTCACATAAAGCATTTGAGCTTCAATTTGGATCCTGAGAGAAAAAAAAAATTAAAATTTACTTGAAGTACACAACTAAAAGACTAACATTTAAATATTTGTTCTTGAACTAAGGATAACTATGTAGAAATACGAGAGAAATTAAATTTTAAAGGGTGTTTATTTGAGGTGTGGTTTTTATGCAAGACCTGTGAATCATGTAAATACTCATATATGAATGTTTGTGGTACCAGAGTACGCCTTATTCTCTCATAAATGCAAGACTTAGAGACAGTTGCCAGCCACAAATGAACAGCTTTGCTGTGCACTGTTTTATACACATGGCAATGGAGTGGCACGAGAGGGCGATTTCCTCAGTCCTGGGTTACTTCCGGGTGTGTGTCAGCTGTTTAGCTGCACATTAACCAATTCATTTAGGCCACCAAGGTAACCCTTAATAACCCAAAGCTATAATCTGAGAAAACCATTTGATTTCCAAGACAGCTGGAAAAATCACCAGCAATTTTTATTATTTGCTTTTATTAAAGTGTGAGTTCTGGGCAAGAAATCTTGTGAAGTTCTTTATGTCACTTCTCATTAACATGATATAGGATGTGATTCTGAAATGTCTTTCACGTTCACAGCGTTGCGTATGGGGAACTTGCTGAGTGCAGTAGAGCAGGGGGCTGTACTGCTATAGGGAAGTGTGTCAGGAAACTTGAGCAAGACTTGTCCCTCAAAGGGACAGAAAAGGTTAGGAGAGGAACAACAGTGCCTTTTCAAGGCGCACAGGGATAGCTCTTAAAAAAAAAAATTTAACCTGAGAATAGAATATCTCCTATCATTGTTGATATGGAGATCTATGAAGATTTATTTGTAGGGTTAATGCAGTCTCTTCCTAGTTAGCTTATAAACTAGTGAGTACTACATGCGAATTCTCAAAACTAGGAAGTTGATTTTTGAAATGTATGTCAACCTAAACCATTGCCAGTGGCTGTTGATCTGTTTCCTTTCACATCTCTTTTGGTCACACTTTATTTAAATATTTTGTTTACACACACCTGTCCCTCATTTCCATCTTTTTTTTTTTTTCAGTGAAAAGATGCAAGTCAAGGAACACCTGCAAAAGCAGAAGGCTTGTTCCCATATAACTTTAAAATCCACACTAGAGTTTGTGCCTGAAGATTAAAGATATTTTGTGAATGTTTCCAGATAATCTAACACCTATTTATACATTTCTCAAATGCCAATTTTGAATCACGAAAACAGTCATAAGAT